>AFIY01000554.1:0-27474 GCA_000223825.2 Zymoseptoria passerinii SP63
GTAGTAGTAGTGTTGTTTAAAAAAAAGAGCGCAGTAGTAGAGGTTTTATAAGAAGACTGACGTTTAGGGCGCCATCCGACGCCCGCTATAGAACTAGTTCTGGGCGAGGTCCCACCACTTCTTCTACATACACCCTCTCCTACGTGCGATCGGGGTTCCACGGCTTACTATGTGCTGGAAAAGCCCGAACAGCAGTTCGTATCACGCCTATTGGAACGATGCGGTGCGTCCGGGAGTGATCACTAGAAACATGCCGTCCGCAGGATCCCAGAACCCACAGAGTGACCAGACCAACTCGGGCATGACCATTGTGCATCCAGACGAGAAGCGCTGTCTGGAACCCTGCAGAGGAGTCCCATGTCTAGCAGTCACAGCCGAGTAGTTTGAGCAGAAGCGAAAGGCTCCCTTGGGAGGAAGACATGCCGCCAATGTCGTCCCCCTCGTCATGCGAGCACTCGAAAGACGGTAAACCATGAAATCTATGGGTGCAAGAGTCGAATGTAGAGATTCCACGGACATAGGAGGTACTGTACTTTCTAACGCATTCCTACTTCGATCTCGCCGTTGGGCTTCCCCCACCACAGATCTTGTCCGCGTTGTCCGCGATCGTCCATTGGGAGGCGTTGTCTTCATGGAGGTCCTATAGCGATACAGCGACAAGTAAAAGCAGACCCGGTAAGTAGAGGTCATGCTCCCTCCACTCGTCTCGAGTCGACCGAAACAAAGCTTAGGCAGCCAAGATCTGACAAAGGACGATGCGCCAAGCTAACATATGTACCATCTTGGCGACGCTGAACAGGTCATTTAGGTAGGCCAATTGTAGAGGCCAAGATGGCACTGCGGCTCCGTTGACCATTGGAATTGACTTATCGTCGATTGTGGAGTCGGAACAATGCCGTAATGTTCAAGCCAGCGAAGAGTCACAGCACAGCACGCCTCCTCGCGCTCCGGCTACGCAGTTCCAGACAATGGCAGCAATGCCTGTTCGGATCCGTTAAAGCACCACTGTTCCTCCGGATTGCTACTCGGCCTCTCTGCTGAGCTTTCCTTCCCTCCTTCTGCACTCCGACCTTCCATTCACAATGTCCAGCGGTACCTTCAATTGCAGCACCGGCGGCGGCCCTTCAGTCGTCCGCAACTCGACTGACACCCGCGTGTGCGGCCTCTCAACCCCATCAAACACCTCCCTCGTCGAGTCCTGCTGCAGGTCTAGCGAAATCCAGACCTACGGCTGTTCGCGATACTGTGACACGCAAGAAGTTCTCGGGCGATTCGCTCAATGCATCTCCGACGCCGCGGACGGAGCCTCGATCCGAGGCCTAGGCGTCTTTTGCCAGGAAGGCCTCGCCGCCAACACAACCGACCAAGTACCATCATCAGGAGCAATCCGTACGCCAAGCGGCTTCTGGCTGAGGACTCTGTCCGGGGCCTGATCTTCAGCCTGATTCTCTCTGCCGACGCATCCACCCGCCAATCAGGCCTAGCAAACCTCATTCGCCGGCAGGAACAGACCGCCTGCTCTCTCGAAGTCGGGCAAAATTTCACCACAATCCACCACGTTTCGACTCCCGTCAGCTCGCGCTACAGTTGCGGCTCTGAGGAATTCCGCCCAATTTCCATCCCTGTCTCTATCGATTCTTTCCAGAACAACCGTACCATCAACGGTACATCAGCGGCCGAGCAGAGTTACGATGAGTTCTTCACAGCCTTGGAACCAAGACAGGACGCCATTCCCCCGCTGCGAGCGGATTGCAACTTCAGTATGACTTTCTTGGGCCGCAAAGCCAGGTCTTTCGGGTTTCGTTCACGCCTCTGCCGTAAGCACAAGTCCCCGTAACCAAGTCATATTAGACAGAACTGACGCGCTCTCTCACAGTGGTGTACTACAGCAACGACAAACTGCTCTGGTGTCGTGGGAGAGGCAGGCGGCAGTCAGACAGTGCAAGCGTGTGGACCACTCTTCGTGTCGGACTTGGACGGCCAGGAGGGATCAGGCGGAGACAGCCCTCAGGGAATCTTGTCTACGGTTCTGGCGGACTGATTGGAATGATTCCGGTCCTCCAGAAGAGGTTGTCGTACGCTTCATAGCAATTGACGTCAAGATGCGCTCGCTCGCTCAAGTGTTGTAAGAGCCGCAGACTCCGCTTGGCTTCGGTCGGCCAATAGATGTGTATGCTCTGTCGATACCAAAGGGGGAATCCTCGCTAGCGCGTCCCTCGATGGATCTTGGCTGTTGAAGCTTCAACCTAGGAGGATATGTCGTGCCACCTGGAAGTCGAAGCCGATTCGTGGAGTGTAACCTCACCTCTACCCGTGCGGTCAGACGAAATCTGCACGGAGGTTTGCTTTTCCTGTTGTCGGTGTAGGACTAGCAGTAGGGATGTAAATTGTTAGTAACATGGTTGTGTTAGTAACTGTTAGTAACAGCGTTAGTAGCGTTAGTGTCCCCCATACTAACTCTGTTTTACACAAAGCGCTAGGCCCAAAGTAGCTAGCCTAATACTTTGAGAACCTAGCGCAAGCTACAACTCTGAGCTTCCCGTCTTCCGTAGGAAACCCTAGATCGATACTAACAATACGATATAGTAAACTTACGCCGGCGACAATGTCGATATACTCTACGTTACTATTATCGATACTAACTAACTAACGTGAGTAACATCCCTAACCAGCAGAGTGGGAGAGAGACGTCACGGGTGTCTTGGAAGAGCTGTCCGCGCGGAGGTCACAATGGAGGAGTAAGAGGAGGAGTTCCATGCCTGCGGATCTCGCATTGTCGGAGCGGGATACCTGTCGATGCTGTTTTTTGACAAATTAGCAGGTCTTCGCCACTCGGCTCAAAATCCAGTCCAATTTATAAGAACATTGACTAAGTTCACGGCGGTGGTCACGACATGACTAGTGATGAAGAAGCATGAAATCGAGGTGATCGTACGTTCAAATTGATACTACTGCCCGCGCATGCTTGCTTGAATTCGATGCATACACAATCGGGTATGCGCAGAGTAGTGAAGAATAGGAAAGCGTTTGCCGCCCGCCGTCGATCAATGTGGTGATGGGGTGATGATGGCCCACCTGCTGGCGATAGCTTTCCCGGTGGTGTAGCCTTAAGTGACTGGTTGGGGACGTAGTAACAGTAACAGCGGGTGTGAATTGGTGTGGATTTACGATCTCGTAGCGACAGTGGGGATGTGTGAGTTGGTGTAGTCGTCCGATCTCGGGTTGCCGGTGATGACTTGATTGATGCCGATGGTCCCATGAGCAAAGAGCTCCTAGTAGCACTTGCTGTTGCTACAAGAATGTTAGTGCAAGGGCAATTAATTTGGCGGAACATACTTACGCATGACATTTGAACGTGGAGGTGTTGCACCAGTCGGGACTATTATCAGTGGCCTTGATCGTGCAATCACCTTGGGTTGCTGGCCAGCATTCAGCGCCTTGAGTCGCGAGTCCATTGCACCTGTAGCCATTGAGGGTCGCCGCCATCGCCGGGGTTACCACGGCGACGACGCAGGCGACGATGGGAGCGAAGTGCATGTTGTCTTTTGAAGAGCTTGAGGGAGTTGATTTCGACGTCGAGTTGTTAAAGGATAATGCAAAGTTGGTTGGAGTTGTGAGAGGAAAGGTGACGGCAAACGTTGACCTTTTATGCACCTCTCTCTGACCACAACACGACGTGTCACGTAGGATTCGCCTTGCCGTCTGAGATATTCCGGATCTGTACCGGCCTCCCATCGAGATTGCTCCGGGATCAGAGCTTACCTAGTGCAAACGGATTGTTCCGTGATATGGTCCCCTACCATCTCCCTGGCCTTTGGCACCCTTCCAATCTGTCGAATATAAAGAGACGGCGCTCCCAAACGGCATCAAGCTCGCAGCCTGCGTATGGGCGACTTTAAAGAGTCTTCTGAGCTTGAATTGGCTGTTGGACCGTCGGCGGCATTTCCGATTGCTTTCGGTATGAAGGTTATACCATCGTATGTAAATTGGATCGTGTCAGCATCATAAATAGAGAACATGGTGCCTTGTCAGCTTCCAGCCTGCCCAACGCAAGGGTGTCAGTAAGATTCATTAGTGGTAAGCGCAATTTACGCATCCTGGTGACACTCTGTAATATCGGCGTGCCGAAGCTGCTCGGGCTGCAGCAAGACGGTCGCGAGCGATCCGGACCACGAGAGTGTACGGTCTTGGACCGGCAGAAGAACGCGAAATATGAAGGAGCCCGCTCTCCCGCCGGTACCTTCTGGACTTGAAGACGCGGCAGCAATTTCTCGCCCGCCCAGGGTGAGCGCAGCTAGATCTATGAGTCTTGGTGCTGACTTGTGGAAGGGCAAGCTCCTTTGCCGATCGCGCTGCTTTTTCAGTCCCAAAGCTCACATCAGGTGAGCACATCGGACGGATTACCGCTCGTGGGTGCATTCGCAGGCTCTAGGGGCCTAGCTACATACAGGCTCTGGATCGAAAGCATGAAGCAGTGCCTGGCCCATGAAGACGATACCGACATATCCGAAATTGTCGATGCCTGCTCAAAGTGGACATCGGTTAAGCTTTCAACGTCAGCACTGCTTCCCGTATGCAGTTCACAGTCTGTAGGAGCGGATTGGCCCACTTCATGGTAGCAAAACGAAATCATTCACGTTCGACAAGGATTGAGCGGTGATTTGTCCAACGTGCTCACACATTGCAGTATCAAAAAGGCACGTGTTGGCTTGCTTGGCGATAATCATATGCTGCGGGTCCAGTCGGCGAGTGATCTGCTCTTCAAGATGAGGATGGAACGCACGATTTTGATGACAGTCGAGGTTTCGATGCTACGAGAGTCGTCCGCAAGCAGCCAGACGAAGGCATCTCTCTCTGATGCTGTGCCGCATTCACTTCAGCTTGTACTGCGAATGACACAAGTGTTGATTCTTGACTGTACTTCTTTCTCTCGTTCATCTTACTTCTCACGACAGTGGTCTCTAAGAGCTCAGTGGGACTGTTCTTCGGTGAGATTGTCCCTTGAGCGGCCACTTCGAGTCGAGCCGAGCCGGGCTTTGTGAGGGTCCGGAAGGAAGCAACGCTGTTGCAATTCCATGGTAGTTCCGGCGTTCGTCCTGTACCCTTCTGGCAGGATCCTGTGTGTGAAGATGCTCGATGCTCTCTCGCACGAATGGTGGTCTTCCCTTTCCAAGCGGTTACAGTCGCAGTCGCAGTCGAATCAGGATCGGTAGACATGTAGCCCAAGTGCAAAAGCACGGAGGACCACACGAGAAGGGCATTTGCATCGCCTCTCGACTCGTTCGTACGATCCTCCGTCCATCAGAGAGATACCCAAATCGTCTCCATCTCTCACTTCACCCCACCTTCCCTCTCCTCCTCCCCACTCGACGAACTCCGACTCTCACTCCACAAACTCCGACTCTCGCCCTCGACCCCTCTCATCGCCTCCGCGACCTTTTCCAACTTCGCCACAACGTCCTTCACCCCACTATCCACCTTCTTGAAGTACGCCTCATTCGCCGCCCGCCTCTCACTCGCCAACCGCACATCCTGCGCCGTCTCGTCTTCCAACTGCGTTTTGCCACCCTCTTTGAACCCCGAGGAAGAACTGGTCCCGCTTTCGTCGCTCAGCGCCGTGGAAGCGGATGTATTCGTGTCGCCTCGTTTTCGGACAGTATTTGCGCGGTCGAACGCGAGGTCGTCAGCGCCTTGAAAGCGGTGCATATCCACTCCGCCGGGTGTGGAGGTCGTATTTCCCGTGCTACTGCTGCTGGCGGGCCGCTCTTCACTGCCTCGTCCCCATGCTCTTGCTAATTCGACTTGTGCGCGCCGCAAAGTGTCCAGAGCCGCGGCGTGGGTGGCGCCAAAGACGTGTGTGGAACTTTGAGCCGTGTGTTCCACTTCGTTCAGCGTGGCCTGCATCTCTTTCCATCGTGACTCGAGGTTTTTGGTCGTGGCTTTTTTGAGCGGTGGGACGATTTCGGTCGTGCGGTGAGTTTTGGCGCCTTCGCGCGGAGGTCCGGAGTCGCCTGGGTTGGAGCGGACACGGCTTGCGGGATCTCGAGAGGGTTTGGACGTGGTGTCTGGGTTTGGTGGACGGGCGAGGGACAGGTTTGAGGCGTTGCGGGAAGGAGGGCCGACGAAGAGGGTGGGAGCGGGGAGGCGGTTGGCTTTCGTGTTGACGGTCGGAGAGGATTGGACAGCGGTGCTGGCGCTGGCGCTGGATGCCATGATGGCGGTGGTCCTGATAGGAGGAAAGGGAAGACGTCAAGCTTGCGAGACGCGAGGTTCGAGGTGGACCCCGCGGATCGGATCAGCCTCACATGACAGTCGAAGGAAACCTGAACACAGCGGATGGAAGAAAGTTCGAGGTGTCGCGACAAGGAAACATTGAATAACGATTGAAGGCTGTGTGAGAATCGAATTATGCCTATGAACCCTCCTTTGCACTCTCCAGACATTCTACCTACTTCGCCTCAATGACACCCGCAAGCTCTGTCTTCGGCACAATATAGCAAGGCTGCACATTGTCCCGATGCATCGTCAACTGCTCGTATACATATGCAAAGCCGATCAACTCCGCCTCGCACCACTTCGCTCCCATGAACTACAACCCAAACTGCAAGTTCGGCCCTACAAAGTTGAGGTTACCGAGGCGGTTTCTGGTCGTCTTGGGGCCGGGTAGGAACCCATGAGCACTGCCACGACTGGACTCCCAGCGATGGCTGGAACGGGGGACTGGGTTCCGTGGGAAGCAGGATGGCTTGCGTGTCTGTTCGTCGCAGGGCTCCCAATCCCCCGCTTTCCATGCCGTCGTATTGGCGGGCGGTGTAGGACTGCCAGAAGCGAGGGTCGGTGTTTTGCGGTTGCCCCAAGACTGATTTAGAGCGGCCTCCTAGACCAGAGCGTCCCTCCCCGGGTCGTCCTCGAGATTGGTGATGGCGTGCGGGTTGACGGCCAACTCGCCAAGGTGGTGGCCAGGTTGGTGGCGCCCGCATTTATGATCTGCTCGACTGACTCGTGGAAGACGTCGAGCATCAGAACGCCAGCTGGGCCACTGGCTCAAGTTCGTCTTGCCAAGGATAACAGCGCTCGCCTGCCTCAACTTCGCAGCGATCGTCGAATCTTGCGGGAGTTAAGCGCTGACCAAAGCGTAGGATCCCGCTGTATTGTCCGGCAGGTCGTCCATGGCGATGTTGTTCTTGATGAGGATCGGGGTGCCGTGTAATGGTCCGAGAACTTTGCCATGGCTCCTCAAATCGTCCGTCTGTGCGGCGATCGAACGTGCGTCGGGGTTGCTCTGAGCAACTGCATGGAGGGCGTTGTTGACTTCTTGAATTTGACGTGGGACTTGTATACACGATACGGAAACCGACATCTGAAGACTCGCTTGAATCTGGAGAAGAGAACGACCCGAATTTATGACCATGACTAGGGGTCGCTGTCTGCATTCTCCGCGTCAGACTTGATTTTCGTGAAACATCTGGCGGTCAGTAAGACGGAATGAAATAGAAAGAAGTGACGGCGTCTGCTCTCAGTCCTGTCATCTAAAGGATCCCGTTGAAAAGCTCGTTGTGCACTACATAGTTCATCAAGCAGCACTCGTGGTCCTCAGAGTCGACGTAGCCAGGGTTGTAGCTACAGTTGGAGCCTCAAACGTCGTCGTGGCCTGAAACGTCGTCGTCGTCGTGGCCTGAAACTTCGTCGTCGTCGTCGTGACCATCGGAATATGACGAGGCGCGGTGACGCCGTCGCATGAGTAGCGAACCAACAAAGGCGAGGCACCAGAACCGGCGCCCAAGAACAGCGATCCATCTGGCCTAGTCGCTCTCAGATTGAGAGCGCCGTATCCTCCCGAATTGCCAGCGATGACTCGGATCGGGTAGTACTGACCCGCCACCAGATTGACGGTGTAAGGGTTTCTGTTGGTTCTTCCTTGGTAGGCTTGTTCGAGATTCGCGTTTGCGCGCGTCCAGCCCGGATA
Source organism: Zymoseptoria passerinii SP63 (assembly GCA_000223825.2). NCBI lineage: Eukaryota > Fungi > Ascomycota > Dothideomycetes > Mycosphaerellales > Mycosphaerellaceae > Zymoseptoria > Zymoseptoria passerinii. The sequence goes on from AFIY01000554.1 coordinate 7,967, forward strand.
TGCAGTCGGACCGACCCACACGAGTGCGATCTCGTCGGCGTTGGTGGAGGTAAAGGTATACGGTCCTGTGCTGTCCGCGAAGATGTAGCCCTGGTGGTTTAGCGCGAAGTAATTAGGTCCGAATCTGGCGCCGTAGATCGAGACGGTGCCTCCGCTGGCAGGCGCGGTACAACCAGCAATGTTGGTCGTGACGCCCTGGAAGTTGGGGTTTTTGGTTTGGAGTCGCTGTTGGGGGAAACTTGTTAGTTGGAGTCCTTATTGATAGTGAAGCTTACATGGGTTACTGACCTCCGTCCTAAATTCAGGGTAGCCGCCTGCACCATCACCTGCCTCTGGGTTGCTGAATTCCGCCCACTCTATACCCTGGTTGTCGCAAGTAGCAGGAGGTGTCTCAAGGACCAACGCAGATGTTGTCGAGGTAGTTGATGAGCTCGTCGTAGATGGCGTTGTAGACGGCGTCGTACTGCTAGTAGAAGTGTTCGAGTCGTCGCTATTAGTCGGCGAGGATAAGGCTGTGGTAGACGGCGGCGTGCTGGGGGTCGATAAAGTAGTGAGACCCGCCGAGGATAATGTCGTAATATCCAATGTCGAAGAACTCGTAAGGTTTTCCTCCTCCGACGTAGTGAAAGTAAGCTGCCCGGTAGTAGAATCGCTAGGCGTGATGCCGGTAGAAGTGTTCGGGTCGTTAGTGGTAGTCGATAAGGCCTGAGGTGTTGTCGATGAGGCCTGTGTTGTTGCGGCATCGCTGCTCGACTCGGTCCCGTTAGAAGTGTTCGGATCTTCAGAAGTAGTCGACGTGAGCTGCGCCGAGGTTACACCAAGGCTTGATGTCGTTGGACTAGCGTCAAGAGTGGAAGTACTTCCAGGTAATACCGTGGAAGAGAGGTCGTTGCTCAATGTCGTTGATCTGGTCTCAAGAGCAGAGATAGTCGACGTAAGCAGCGCCGAAGTCATACCAAGGCTTGATGTCGTTGGACTGGCGTCAAGAGCAGAAGTAGTTCCAGCTAATACCGTGGACGAAAGGTCGTTGCTCAATGTCGTAGAAGGACCATCGGCGGACGTTTGAGTGCCAGTCACATTGTCAGCCGTATCGCTGCTACCGGAAGTGCATGTCTCGAACAATGTCGATGATGTGGAAGTTGGAGCCTCGCTCGACGTAGTTAAAGTTGAGCTCACGGGATTGGTGGACGCAGTGCTGGACGAGACGTCTTGAGTTGCGGACGTCTGCCCGACCGATGATGTGCTCAATGAAGTGTCCTGGATCGCCGAGCTAGTTTTGGAGGTATCAGAGGGGATATCGGACGTTAAAGACAAGGTGGAAGAGGTAATGCTCGCACTGGTGGTCTTATCTTCATCGGGAATCCCGTTTCCATTGTCATCACCGAAAATGGAAGTAGAGGGAGGAGAAGTGGTTGGAGTCCCTGCGACATTAGTGTTGGATGTTGATGCAACACTAGTTGTTATTCCCGTCGATCTCGATGTCGATAAACCAATAGATGTGGAGCTCTGCGAGTTACTGCTCGAGGATAATAATCCGGAGGGGGTTGCCTCTTCCGCGCTGGCTGTACTTTCGGCGGTAGTGCTCTCTGGATTTCACTTGACGTCTTGGATTCAGAACTCCTAGAAGACGGCAAGGCAGTGGTCAAGGGGTCGCCGGCGATTGTCGTTTCCAATGCCAATGTGCTTGAAGTTGTTTCTTCTAATATAGTAGATGTTAATGCGTTACTCGTCGTTGTTTGTATTGGCGTAGATAAGGCGAGAGACTTAGAGCTCTATAAGATACTGCTAGTGGATAATAACCCGATAGTGGTGCCTACGGAGACTTCGCTCAACGTCGTAGAGACGGAGCTTATAGAAGACGGCAAGGTAGTAGTTAAAGGATCGCCGGCGATTATCGTTACCGATGCCAAGGTGCTTGAAGTTGTTTCTTCCATTGTAGTAAATGTTGATGCGTCACTCGTCGTTGTTTGTGTCGGCGTAGATGAGGCAAGAGACCCAGAGCTCTGACTCTGCAAGGTACTGCTCGTAGATAATGATCCGACAGCGGTGCTTACTAAGACTTCGCTTGACATCGAGGAGACGGAGCCTCCAGAAGACGGCAAGGCAGTAGTTAAGGGATCGCTATCAATTGCTGTCGTTTCCAGTGCCAATGTATTCGAAGTTGTTTCTTCTAATGGAGCGGATGTTGATGCGTCGACCGTCGTTGTTTGTGACGTAGATAAGGCAAGGGACCCAGAGCTCTGCAAAGGACTGCTCGTGGATGATAATCCGATGAATGTAGACTCTTCCGCGCTTGCTGTGCTTTCAGCGGTGCTCACTGAGATTTCGCTTGGCGTCCTTAACGTCGCGGAGACGGAACTTTCAGAGGACGGTAAGACAGTAGTCAAAGCATCGCCTTCAAGTGCTGTCGTTTCCGATGCCAATGTATTCGAAGTAGTTCCTTGCGATATAGTGGTTATCGGCTCCGCTGTGTTCGTGCTTGTCGCGAGGGTCGCAGTTGAGGTGGGAAGCTGCGTATTAACGGTGTTCGTGGAAGATCTGGTTGAAGAGGGGACTGGCAGATCAATCTCAACGATTCCGGTAGACTGACCAGGAGTGTATCGAGTCGTGGTAATTGGAACAGTAATCTGAGGGTCATATTCCATGGTTGTAACGAAGTCAACGGCGAGATCAACCTCAACGATTCCGGTAGATTGACCCGGAATGAATCGAGTCGTAGTCACAGGAACTGTAATCTGAGGGTCATATTCCGTAGTCGTGGAGAAAGCGACAGCGAGATCAATCTCAACAACCCCAGTCGACTGGCCAGGAATGTATCGAGTCGTGGTAACTGGAGTAGAGATCAACGGATCGTGTTCCGTAGTCGTGCGGAAAGCGACGGGAAGGTCGACCTCCACCGTACCGCTTGGTCCACCATTCCATCGAGTTGTCGTGACAGGGAGGGACATATCTGGGTCGTATTCGGTAACGAAGTCAAGTTCTACCGGCACGTCGGCTTCGACTGTTCCGCTGCTTCCGCCTGTATACAGTGTTGTGGTAGTAGGGGCGGTGACTGACAGCTCGTAGTCGGTAGTAGTTACCAAGGTAACCGTTCGAGTGACGATCGCAGTGCCAGTCGTAAGAGGCGGGCCGGGATCGAATGGTACGATAGTTCGTGTGCTGGTTGCAGTGGCGGTAATGACGAACGAGGTTGTTGTTGTGTAGATCTCCCGATCAGTGACAATTATTGTACCAGAAGATCCACCGGTATAGACAGTCCTTGTAACGGGCGTTGGAATAGCGGGCTGGTAGACAGTCGTAGTAACGAAGCGGACCGGTTCTCGAACAATAACAGTCCCGGGAAGTTCGTTACTTGGAGGAACAGTAGAAGTAGTAGCTGCTGTTATAAACGGAACGAAGCTCGTCGTCGTTACAAAGGGTGACACAACAATAACAGTCCCGCTTGGTTGTCCCGGAGTGTATCGAGTAGAGGTCGATGGAGACGTAATAAGAGGGTCGTAGCTCGATATGGTTGTAAATCCCACGGGACGCTGGACAATTATAGTGCCCGGTCGGCCGTCATTGGGTGCGATTGTGCGAGTGACTGGAGCGGTGATGTCCGGATTGAAGCTTGTCGTAGTTACGAAAGGTTTCGGAACAATGATAATGACAGTACACGTAGGTTCTCCAGCATTGTGCCTTGTCGAAGTTCCGGGTGCCGTTGCAGTTGGATCGTACTTGGTCACTGTTGTGTACTTCGGAGGCTGCTGTACAATGACAGTTCCAGGCACGCCGCCTTTTGGGGGCACGGTGCGGGTCACTGTCTTCGTAAGGGTCGCAATGTAAGCCGTTGTTGTAGTAAATTCCTTCGGAGTAATGACAATAACGGTGCATGTCGGCTGCCCCGGAATGAATACAGTCGAGGTGGATGGAGCGGCAGCGGTGGGGTTGTATCTTGATACTGTCGTGAACTGAGGTGGCTGCTGGACGATGACGGTCTGCTTGCCTCCTTCAGCTGCAATGGTCCGGGTCACTGGCGAAGTGAGATCCGCATCATAGCTCGTAATGGTGACAGCGTTGCCTGACCCTGAGCCTCCTGATTGGAAGTTTCCTGGCGAGCCTGCTGACCCGGACGGGTAGCTTCCGGGTTGTGCTTGCGATCCAGGCTGTTTTTTGGAGACAGGCGAGCCAGGCTGGTAAATTGCTGGCTGGCCATTCGAGCCATGCTGGCCATTCGCGAAAGACGAGCCTGACGATCCGGACTGATAGCCTCCGGGTTGTGCTTGCGATCCAGGCTGATCGTTGGAGACGGGCGAGCCTGGCGATCCAGGCAGGTAACTTCCTGGCTGGTCGTTCGAGACATGCTGGCCGTTCGAAACAGGCGAGCCTGATGAGCCGGGCTGATAGCCTCCGGGTTGTGCTTGCGATGCAGACTGGTTGTTGGAGCCAGGCGAGCCAGGCGGATGACAATTGACTGCCTACCTGAGGAGAAGATCCAGGCAGAATATTCTTTGGCTTGCCAGGCGAACCAGGCTGGAAGCTTCCCGTCTGCTTGGGCCTGGGAATGCAACGCAACGCCGCCGTAGACGGCTTGATTATGATGACTGTTCCCGAGACCGGTCCATCTGGATAGACAATTGTGGACGTCTCAGGCACAAAGATCGAGTCGTATCTCGTCGAGGTCACGTAGCCAGTGGCGCGCGGCAAGTCCGCATCGTTGCGCTTTGCTTCTCGCGCCCGTTCTTATGCAACGACTGCGTCTTGATAGTGCTGAACGGGTTTCGCAGAGGCGACGCCCATGAAGGCAAAGACCAGGCATAGAGACAACATGGTGGCCCGTCTCGCTGACCCTGTGCGCAGAGGCGAAATCAAGAACGGGGGATTGATGGGTTGCAAAAGTTGAAACAATTTCGGCGGGTATATATTGCGGGTTTCTCGCAGAAACAGTAGTTCAAAATCCTAGGGTAGCCGGAGTCGCCTTCTTTCGATTTTGATCGCACCATTGGCAGTGACGCGTTAAAACAATGTCTCAGGAAGAGGCCGCTTTGGGAATGAGGTGCGGCTATCTCCAATTCGTCTATTTCGATTGGACTGCATGGTCCCGTGGTCGAAAGTTCGGAATGGAGATGATCGCGTCGATAGACGAGGACAGGTAGTGGAGAGGATTCAGGGGAGTCATCTTCCTCGCGACAATCTAACCAGTGATTGGTACCGCTGTGAGGCAACCGCATATAGGGCCTGTGGACAGGTGCTTCGGCCTCATTGATTGGCGGACGCGGAAGGGAGGATGGACACTGGACAGATTTTACCCGCGAAATGTCATTGCCACCAGGCATGGATGACCAACGCCCTTTGTGGTTGGAAATGCTTGGCAGTTTCCATATTGGCTTTCGTTGGACAGATAATGAACCTTCAGCTTCGAATTCCAATAAGTCTCACCAGGGCCATCAGTACGGGCATCCTTTAGCAGTGCATGCACGGGGTGCCGACGATCGCTCTGCTTTGGTCACGGGTGTCTTACTGCTCGGCGTATGGCAGTAAGGCTACCGGCTTGAGCTCCAACATATTCGCTTCGCGCTTCGCGGCTCCCGTCCGTGCAGCTCAAGTGATTTTGGTCCGCAGAAAGGAGGGCAAAGGACATTGCGCCGTTCAATGTTCCATCATTCGCTCACGGTCGTAGCGTTCAACGGCAATCCACGGGATTCCGCATGATCCCCGAGTTTCGTATTGCGTGCGGATCGCCAGGGTCTTGTCCGCTTCCACGGACTGAATACTTCAGCCTTCGAAGTAGCGTGACTGATAATCCGACTTTGATCCCGAGGAATCGGTATGTATGTCGGAGAGGGCTTGTGGCAAAGCTTCGTGCAACAACGAGCGTGGTGTTTCAGCCCGGCCATGCAATCATCTCCATCGACTCGTTGATCACAGAATCGAGCCGCGAAACCATGCCATTGTTTTGAATGAGCGGGTTATAAGACATGGTCGAGAGATCGTGGGATCGCCGACCATTGATACTCAGAAGCTGGTTCTGTGGTGGGGCCAGTCTTGCTTCCACCAGTATTCCGTACACACACACACACACTGACTCCGATAACGTAAGTTTCGTCCCAGGGTGATGCGCAAGCACCACCATGGGGTATCTCGACGTCTCAGTTGGGAGAAGATCCTTGGAAACGTGGTGATCGGTCGACCTGTCTCGTGGTCCTAGAAGCAAGTTCGGGTTTAGCAAAAAATTCGCCCGTGTGGCGACCGAGTAGTCATTAAGCCGAATGGGCAGGCGTTGCGCCGATCTTTCATTCCGCACAGCCTCACTCGTCAGTCCGGATGCATCCACCTGCCTAGCTTGTCAGGGCTCACCACGTTTGCGACGCTTTGTCTTCCGAGAAGGGAAATTGGGCGGCGGGAGTGGTCTGGTCCTTCTTCATGCCGCACTAAGGCCCGGAAGGACACCCGGGCTGCAGCAAAGTTGATCGATCTGGTTGTCTCACATCCTCCCTCCTGGTGCCCGCTGTTGGGGCCCTTTGGGGGAGGGTTGTTTTCAGGACGTCGGTCCTGCATGTGGGATAATGCAGTCTGGGACGACAGCATCCTGTTTGGCTCCAACATCCTTCTGCCAATCGCCCTGTCTGCACGAAACATTGCCTCGGCCATGGTTCTTGCGTCGACCCCGAATATTATCGTCGCAGTCAGTACTGCTGCTTCAGTAGCACATCAGCCTGCACATATCGAGCGTCCATCGCATGTTCCGACATGGGAGAGAGTGCTGCACAGCTGATTTTGAGGCGTGTCGGTGGCGGCCAAAGAGCTTCCGCCACACCCACCTTCAACGACCAATCCGATTGCGTGTGAATCAACACAAGGCAGATTCGGAATCCATTTGGACGACCCTCGAAAACATACCGTTAGGCGGATGATGATCAATGGAAAGGAAGTACCCCATCGTGGTCGAAATAGGCTCAGCGCCAAGGCGCCGGCACATCGGACGAACAACAAGCCGGCCCGGCGTCACGCCGATATGTAGGGCAGACGAAATGCTAGGGCAGCCGAAATGGCCCACCCCGCCACTTTCGAGCGGTTTTACGAACTCCTAGATCGCTAATACCGACGTATTATTTTATACGATAGCGACAGCTTGTTATATATGTGAGTTCTTCTCTAACTTTATAATAATACCCTAGCAAGTTAGTAGCTACTTTACTAGCGTCGCTATTATTACTAATACTATCGGTATTACTATTGCTATTACCGTCGTTATTACGTCTAATCCTTTAAAGTTCGAAGTTCGAGGTTCGAGGCTTAAAGTTACTAAGACTTTTGCCACTTTTACTAAATTTCGATATAGTAAGTAGGAATAGAAATCGTTACTAATATAATAACGTTACTAACGTTGCTAATACTATTAGCAACAAATCCCAGCCCTCTTACACGTCGCTGCTAGACTACTTAGAGCTAGCGTGTTACCTTAAATAGCTAGCGCTTTAGTTTCCCGCGCCCCTACCCGATATCTATTATAGCTTAGTTTTATGCTAGATGCGGATATTCCACTAGAAGAAGTCTTCTCGTGTCTCGCTATTACCGAGCTAATAGATAGAGAAAGAGATACGGCTTAAAAACCTAATTTTACGTAATGTTGCTAACGCTACCTACGCGTTTCTAACGTTGCTAACAACACCCCTAATAGCGAGACTATAACGACAGTTCTTTATACTAGAAATAATATATTTTATCTATTACAATACTAAATAAAAAGCAAAGGTAGCGTAAAACTATGTTTAAGCAATACTAATTCGAAGTTCTAATAGAAAGTTCGAGGTTTGGCGGTGTAGGCCATTTGGAGCTCCGTGACTAAGTAAGGTATGCCTTGTCCCTTCCGACGCTTCCACGTCTTGGTGATATATCCGTTTCGCAACACACAATGTCTGCCTGACTTCATACTCATTCACTCGTCATGACGCGAGGACTGGTCCCGTCGCAGTCGACTTCCCACGACCACAACAAACGCCATGAGGCTTGGCAAGTTGAAGGCAATAACACATCATCGGTCTTCTTCCCGGCCTCTGTCTCAGAGCGCACGTCGATCGGCGGGGACCTGCTCTTTTCCCCCCAAGCGCATTGAAGGATTCCACGAGCAACTTCCGGCAGCTTGACCTCGGGCTTCCGACCAATCTGCGTCCGCTGCGCCCTTGCCTCCCGTACCTGCACGATCCGATGGCCTTCAGATCCATCCGCAAGGGAACGCGAGGGATACGAAACTGAGCCAATGAGCGGGCACTGTCTCAGAGAATCTACACGCCCCCATATCGTGCGTTCGCCCCCCGTGGACTAGTGCGAGTCCCTACACAGCCACGGCTCGACACATTCACGACCAATGCAGCTCCAGCAACTCCAAGATCACAGCTACCCAACATCGACGCAGACGTCTCTGGTACTTCATGTCCTACCGCGACGTTGTCATGTCTCACTCCCTTCGCCAGACGACCGTGGCCGTTGGTTCCACTCCACCCTACCGTTACCAACGGTCGGGTCAAGAGCCTCAATCTCCCGAATGGCTTGCGGAATGAAAACGAAGCACACGGCCGCCGATGGCAGTAATAGATTGCGACGCAACGCTTTGTGCTGGCCACCATGATGCCCGACATGCTGCTGAGTCTGTTGCTGAGCGTCCCGCTCGTCGCTGGCCAACCCCGTGCTTGCCGCCCACGCAGGCCTCCCGTTGATCATCATGACCGAGGATGGTAATCAGACCCCAGATTCATGGAGAATCGCGACAGCTTTGGGACTAGGCCTTCAACAGAATTATTCCGTGGCCAAGTTGTCATTGATAATGCCAACAAAGCATACCTGGCTCCCTCACAGGTTCAGGACGATGAGCTTTCGAGGCAATCACTACAGATACAGAGGAGCTTAAGCACCGACCCATTGGTCCCAGCCGACTATGCAGCCTGTCTCAGCGCTGCCGGCGCGCAAGTCGGAGACATCGACCTTGGCGAATGTGTATCGAAGCCACCCAGCGGAGTCTCGAGTCACGCACGACCGTACTTTGCAGCGCTTGCTTATCTCCGCACAACGTTCGACGGCCTCAACACAGCGGCAATTGACATATTCGATGCCGGGTCATTCTGGTCAAGCTCCTCGCGCTGCTTGCCGACAAGATGCGCCGAGGTCCTAGCACTGCTCTACCCGTTGAGGACACAGCAAGGGTCCAGACATACCCAATCGATACTAGAGGTGACGCTGTCGAGGTGACACGAGCCTCGTTCGCCAATCACGCCTTCTACATAGCCAGCGCCAAGACTGGCAGAGCAGCAGATCTCGGCAGTCAGTGGTGCGCCAGTGCCAGCGATTATCAGAGCAGAACGTGCCCGGACCCCAGCTTTCCTGGAGTTGGCGGTAATCAGAGATCCTTCAGTACAATTCCTACAACGGACAGCTGGGCTGGTACAGGCTTCACTCAGGAGCCGTCTCGGCCGGTCACGCTAACGCTGCTCACAGCCGGCGCGCCTCCGACGTATGTTCAGCTGCAGGGATTGAGAAATGAAGACTGTCGATCAGGAACCTTCACACGGGACAACGTGTCCCATTACAATCGACCACAATTCGTGGTCTCTCCGTGGATACCGCTAAGGATCGGCGTCCCCATCACGCTGAACTACGCTTACGGAGGGCCGCTGTATATTCGATTCGACGCAAGGCAGACATCTGGTGCCGCTACTGCGGTCAATTTCAGCTTTCAACCCAATCACTGACTCCGCAGTTCCATTCCCCATCGCTTTCGAATTCATCCATGAGCTTGGCCATAATATCCAACTGAGTCTCCTTCGAGTCAACTGGGTGGACACGACTGCCGGTACCAACATGGCTGCGGTGTATACGTGGTCCAATTATGCGGACCGATTCGGCGAAGTCTCCAACCAAATCTTCCCATATTACGGCATCTGGACATCCCTTAGCTTCACGCAACCTCAGAGATCAGGGCTGCCCCCCGACAATTCGTATATCAGGCGGCACTACGCGCAAGAAACGTCCTTGGCTTCGCCGCTCGTCAGTCCGCGTACTACGGTCTTCGGAACTCCGCCGGGCAGCAGGTGGTAGTGAACTCTGCTTGTGCGACTTTGGGCTCATTCCCTGCTGGTACAAGGGCAGATGCCATGCTCCACGATGCTACGTGGAGTGACAACTCCTACAATGCCAACGAAGCACTCCGACTCAGCTTCTACCTTCCCCTTACCGCAACTGGTCCAGGGTCGAGCCAGGGGACGTGCTGGACAACGGCCTGGACATCTACACGCTACTCTACCAAGCCGCCCGATACTTCGACGCGATCGCCAAAAACGCTGGAACGTGGGAGACAGGCCGGGCGATTCTCGGCTTGAGTCTGTTCGGTTACACGGACGCCATGTACTCCGACGTGCGATCCTTTGAGGGCGACGACTTTATAGTCATCGAGCTCTGCTATATCACAGGCTACGACTTCCGGCCGTACTTCTCCTCCCACGGCGTCTTCTACACCGACATAGCTAACCGACAAATCGAGGCCAACGCACAGGCACGCCCCTTGCGGACTCTCGGACAACCTCACATTGTGCTAGGAACGGCTCAGCCGAAGATTGATTTGCAGGCCGTCTTGGTTAATAGCACGGGGGCGTACACGACCAATGACCCGTACTTTGATGCCACGGATCCTGCGGCCGTGTGGCCGGGAGCTTATAATAACGTTGATGGAACCCCGGACAACCTGATCGGATTTCATCCTATGCATTGTCCCGGGCGGACGCGTGGGTCGTGAAGATACAGACCATAGCCCAGTGTTAGACGGTTGTTTGTACATCTATCTTCTTCTTCTTCTTCTTCCTCTCTTCCTCTTCTTCTTCTTCTTCCCTTTTTGAGGTTTCCATGCCGATTTGTGAGCAGAGAACTTAATCTAGAATGGCCCGCCAGACAATCCCGTGATATTTGCGAAACACTCGGTGGGTGCGACGGAGAGGTAAAATGTAAAACTCCGAGGCGGAAACATCTGTTCAGCAGCGTTATCCATACCACCCACACGGCTTGAAGGCAAATGGGCCAAGCTTTGCGACCTCAAAGTCGATCCAGAGCCGATGCCGCTTCGACATGGGCCGAGAATGGTGGGTAGAAGGACGTGGCTTAGGGAGAGAATTCGTCTGTGGGAATGGGAAGTGGAGTTCAGCCATGATGTGTGGTAGCGATGAGTAAGGTTTGACACAGTCTCCTGGCCGACAAGATTGTCGGGTCGAACGAGGTCAGTCGTACATTGTCAGATGACGCATGTCAACGTAGGCGAGTCAGCCTTGCGAGCAGGTGGCGTTGGAGATGCGAGCGGTCGGCTGAGAGGCACATGAGCAAAAGTCGGAGCCTGAGCTCTGGGGAGGGGAGGTCAGTCTGCGGCATCGAGACGGAGATTTTGTTCCCGAGTCTCGTTCATGACGCGCGAATCAGGCCAGTGTAGAATGGAGAGGGCGAGGAGTGTGGCAGCGTGATCGAGATGCGCAAGTAGAGGTAAAGAAATGTGCGGATTGCATACGCAGATGCCAACGCCAGCACGGTAATCCTGGGAAACCGTCTCGGAAACAGCTTGAGGTGATCTCATCTCCCAAAAAGTTCCAGAATGCGGTCGACAGTTACAGCTGAATTTTTGCGGATCCGCCTGGAACTTCCGCCGTGTTGCTCGAGCAAACATGATGAATTGCGAGCGCAGAATGCTGTCCCAGCCCGTATACCGGCTTTCGTTGACAATGATCCTTCGGCAGATGAAACACTCCAACGGCTCCTTGTCGAACTTGCGGCATGCCCGACAGTTCGCAGTGGTCAGCGGCGTCTTGAGTCTTGTTCTTTTGCAAGAGAAGAGCATGATACTTCATGGCACACTCATCAGAGAGCATGCATACGCTGTTTCTCTTCCGCTGTACGACCCTGTCTGGCGGCAGAGCAAGAACGCCCTGGATGGTCAACTTGAATCGCAGATCATATCGATATGGATGGCGTTGGGAATGTTCTGAGATGGATGATTCGCAGGGGAGGTGAGCTGGAAGGGTGACTGCTGGGAGAGGTTGAGACTTGAGAGACGGGCTGCAATTGAAGCCCTGTCAAATCAGCATCAATTCATCCATCAAATTGATTGGGACGCGCTTCGATTTTCCGGCCCCCACTCTATCACGCGTTTGGCGTAGCGCGACTTGAAAAGGCTTGGGGCTCAATGTCAACTTCACCCTTGCAAGACCAACGAACTTCCCCTTGAAACGATGCGACTGTGACGACCGGCGGCGCATGTACCAGGCAGCATGCGGATATGACCTACCCTACTTCATCCTCTTACATCTCTCCTTTGTATCTTCTCTAGCGATGGCCCGGCTTCAATCCTTCGCCGCGGTCAGTCGCGGCGGCGCATCTCTACTTCGACCTCAGGCACATCGCATTGCTGCGCCATTCACACAGAAGCGATATCAAGGGCTTCAACTCGGGCCTCAACTACCCGGCCAGCAAGACGAACCCGAGGACGATCCGAAAGGCACTGGTGGTAAAGATGGATCTTCCTGGAAACCCACCGCGTTCCGCATGGCCGAATCCGCTTTGACAACCCTCGCCTCCGTCATCATTCTAGGCGCCGTAGGGTACGGCTACACGCGCTATTACAAGCACATGGTGCTTCAGAAGATGGAGAATGCTTTCAAACCCGGTGACCCGATTCTGGATTTGGCTGCCACTGCCAAGCAAGGCTCCGCGACCGGCGGGGGCTCCGCGACCGGCGGTACTGTCCTGGTCGATGAGGACAAGAACCGAGAGCATTGGGTACTGCGCGAGGAGCAAGCGCTGATTGATGCGATTGTCGCCGGGAAAGCGCGCGGCCAGTATCATCTACTGGTCGGCGAGAAGGGAACGGGAAAGTCGAGCATGCTTATTGATGCCATGGCCAAGGTGGATGGCGAGGGCTGTGCGATGTTCGATGCGCATGCGAATCCTGAGATTTTCCGGATTCGGTTGGGTAAAGCTTTGGACTTTGAGTTTCACGAGGACAACATTGGTTCGCTGTTCTCCATCCGTGGACCGAGAGATGCTGGAGCCATCTTGGATGTCGAGCGTGCTCTGAACAAGCTTGAGAAGATCGCCTTGAAGCGTCGCGAGCAATTGGGACGGCCGATCATTCTTATCCTCAACTCGATGCATCTCCTCAGAGACGATGAAGCTGGGAAAGACCTGCTGGAGCTCATCCAACAGCGAGCGGAGATGTGGGCGGCCAGCAACTTGGCAACGGTCGTCTTCAACTCTGACGACTACTGGATTTACGAGCGTCTCAAGCAGTATGCCACGAGGATGAACGTGATTCGAATCCTAGATCTTAACAAGTCAAAGTCCATTGCGGCGCTCAGGAATTACCGCCTGAAGTATAGGAACGACCAGCCTTCGACGGAACTTCTGGAACAAGTCTACGACAAAGTCGGCGGTCGCATGTCATACTTGAATAAGGTCGCCAAGTCGCATGACATGCTGCGCACTGCGGAAGATATCTGCCGGTCTGAGAAGACGTGGTTCCTCAACCAATGTTGGATTCTGGGAGAAGAGATGGATGATGATGTGATGGATCAACAGAAGTACGCCAGTGCCGCTATGGTGTTGGCCAAAGCGTTGGTCGACCTTGAAAAGGAGATGGACATGACCTACGATCCGGATCACGGCCACATTCTACCTGAAATACCGCTTCACAAAGCACGGCAGATCATGACGCGAGCCGACTTTATTCAGGTGAACGATACTGCCTTCTTGAGCAATAACGCCACCACTGACTTCCATCGCAGAGCTACGACGCAATCAACCTCTTCGCCATTGACAGCAATGCCAAAGTGAGGGCGGACTCTGTGCCAATGATGAATGCCTTCCGTGAGATTTGCGCTGAGGAAGGCTTCGATGAATTCTTGGAAGCCACGCTCGACCGGATCAGTGCCATTGAATCGCTCGGCCGTACAAGAGAATTGACCATCAAAGATCTGTGGCATGGTGGCAAGTATCGGGTGAAGACTGAGGGTTGGAAGGGCCCAGCGACAGGTGGGCTTACATTTGAAGTCGTGAAGCCGCCGGAGGAGGAAGACAAAGACGACGTCTGAGTCTCCATCGACGCATACGCATGATCAGATTGTCCATGTGCAGGACCTATAACCGCGCCGACTCCGACATATCTTCATCCGCCACCTTCACCACGATCTTACCATACACCTTCCTCTCCTGCAGGTCTTTCAGCGCTCTACCCACATCCTCCAACCCTTCATACTTCCCATACATCAACGGCTTCAACCTCCCCGTCTCCAACATCTTCAAATACCCATCCCAAATCTCCTCCAAGGTCTCGGGATACCTCCTCCCCGACTCCCCAAATCTATACCCCGTCACAGTAACACTCTTCAACAACAACTTGTTCATCTTCACCTCCTCCATCACCCCCTTCCTCGCCGCAAACCCCAATATCACAATCCTCCCAAAATAAGCCAGCGCCCTAATCGCATCGTTCACCATCCCCGTATTGTCCAAACACACCTCCACCCCCTTCCCCTCCGTAACCCTCAACACCTCCTCAATCCACCCCTCCTGCATCACCACCACAGAATCCACATCCATATCCCGCCGCATCCTCCTCGCTTTCTCCTCATCCCCCGCCAGAGCAATCACCCTCGCCCCCACCACTTTGGCCACCATGCAGCACACACTCCCCAGCCCTCCACTCGCCCCGGACACCAAGACCGTCTCCCCGGACTGCACTTTCGCAACGTGCACCACCGCCGCATAACTCACCGCCTGCCCTCCCATCGCCACCGCCGCCTCCAACTCCAAAGACCCCGGAACCCCGCGTATGGCGCCCGCGTCAACACAGATGTACTCTGCAAACGCCCCGATCGCCGCGCCGAAGACTTTATCCCCTTCCCTGAACCCTCCCGCTGCATCTTTCTTCTCCCGTGAGGAGGAGGGGACGGAGACTACCAACCCGGCGAAGTCGAAGCCCAGGGTGAATGGCGGGTGACACCAGCCGTGTTTGGGGTTGTTGTTCTGGTGGAGTCCTTGCGCGTGGAGGAGGTCGGCGTGTTGGGGACTGCAGTGCGTGATGCGGATGAGATATTGGGAGGGGGTGGGCGTCGGGGTGGGGATTGTGGTGGGGTGGAGGGTGACGGGGTTGGTGATGAAGGCGGGGATGGTGATGGCTTTCATTGTGGTGGTGGGCGGATACGAATGTGTCTTGTTGCAGTTGGTTCGTGATGTTAGAGTAGCTCAATGTCGATACAGCTTGACGGACCTTAGAAGATCTTATCTCCGGACCTGTAGATCCCAGCCTCGGCAAAGCCTCCGATCGACTCTGGGATCTTCGGCCCGACATGCCTCACATACGAGTCAAAGTCAAGCCTTCTCCTTCGAATCGACACTAATTTTCAATTTCCTCAAACAAATCCGAAAATCTGAAACGTCCACCAACTGACGCCCAACAGCCGGGCAGAGCCCTAGATCGAAGCGGCACTACCGGACCGCCGGGACCGCCGAGCGGAACGCATACGCCGTTGTCGGAAGTTCGATGGGCGCGGAAACTCTCGCCTCGCCATTGAGTGTAGCGCCTGATTGACGGGCTTGCAAGTTGCGGGTTTCAATAGTAGAGTCGTTGTGGATATACGTCAATATAGACGACGTTGAAAAGGACCCGAACGTCTTCCTCTGGGCTGATCACACCGTGGTGAAGACAGGGTGGCTGTGAGAAGGAAGGGCTGAGGATTACGGTGTTGGATTCCAGTGCAAGAGGCACGTTCATGAGAAGTGAACATGTCGAAAGTAAAAACTCGCGTGCGAGGTGATGTACGCTTGGAGATGATAAGATCGGTGACTGCGAGACCCAAAGAGAGAGGGAGCTCGACAGCACAGGCAAATGTATTTGACATTAAGAAATCGTCGCTGAGGACGTTGACTGACGTCCGAGAAGATTAATTACCACCTCAAATCGCGGCATGAGTTCATGCCTTCTCTCTCTTCCAAGGCTTTTCTCTGTGTTCTAGAGTGAAGACCGTCATCTACAATGCAGCAATGGCCATTCGGTATAGACCGTTTCGTTTGCTGGATACGTTGGCGCCGGTTTTTGAGTTGAGGCAAATAGTGACAGTCACGGTGGAGTGATCGTAGACGATGATCGTGGCGTACTCAGTCGGACGCACTGGATATGTGGTTGGGTATGGACATCCAGCGTAGAAAGTTGGCTGGTTGGTCGGCTGGACTGGTGCGTCGTCGGTAGGGTATACTGATGCCTCGGTGGCCTTGATTGGCGCGCAAGTTCCCTGGAAGTACTCCTCTCCGCCGCGGCGGTAGTATACAGGCGCATATGGATCGGGGTGGACCTCGTTGGGAATGCACTCGTGAGAGCAACATTCGTTGTCATAGTTGCATGGCTTGTGCTCGTCCCTGCACTTTGCAAGAGTGGTGGTGGCGGGA
The DNA here is from genome assembly GCA_000223825.2 of Zymoseptoria passerinii SP63. NCBI lineage: Eukaryota > Fungi > Ascomycota > Dothideomycetes > Mycosphaerellales > Mycosphaerellaceae > Zymoseptoria > Zymoseptoria passerinii. The sequence goes on from AFIY01000554.1 coordinate 24,416, forward strand.
TCCTTCGAAGTGGTGGTGGACATTTCGGTAATCGAAGCCGTTCCAGTGGTTTCTGAACCGGTCGTAGCTGTACCAGTGATGTCTGGGCCGGCCGTTGTCGAGATTTCAGATGTTCCGGTCGTCGTCATGATAGAGCTCGAAGTCGTGGTCACCCGGACGCAGGTGGACGTAAAACCATTCCCCTCTTGTGGAACGCACTCCTGATCGCAGCATTGGCCAGGACCGTTCCTAAAGATATTAGGAATGCAAGCGCCGGTGGTGGTGGGGACTGTATCGGTGGGTGTAGTGGTGGTGCTGCTAGAGGTGGCCGTAGGGTTGACGCAGACCTGTTGAAGAATCATACGGCGGGGAAGGGCCTGCTCGATCGGACTTTCACAGGTTGATCCCTCCGTGCAGCAGTCCTCAGGTCCGTCGCAAGGCTTGTCTTCGCTGCTGCACTCTGGTTCAGGAATAGGTGCAACGCAGACCTTATCAAGGAGATTACGGCGAGGGAGGGCCTGTTCTAGTGGCGTCTCGCAGGTGGATCCCTCCGCGCAGCAGTCATCGGCAATCTCGCAAGTCTGGCCCTCTGTGCTGCAGGGGGGCTCATCTGGCTGGCATGTCATGCGAATTGTGATGCCGTTGCTGCGGCGAATCATTCCTGCCTCCTTGCAGGAGGTATTCTCGCAGCACTGGCCCTCGACGGCGTCGCCACAGGGCTTGTATTCAGCAATACATGCGAGCTCGTCTGGTTGGCATGTCTTCAGAGGAGGAAGCTCAATAATGTTGCTGCGGCGGCTTGTCCCTTCTCCTGGAACTTCTACGACGTTCGTGCAGGTGAAGCCCTCGCAGCACTCCTCAAGTCCCTCGGCGCCACAAGGAATGTTCTTCGAACCGCACTCCGGAACAACCGGAGGGTTACACACGTTCAGGCCGCCATTGCGGCGGCCAAGACTCGGCAAGCTGACTTCTGGAAAAAATCCCACAGGTCGAGGCCGGTGTGCAGCAGTCCGAGGCAGTCTCACAGCTATCGCCGTCGAACTTGCAGAGGGGCATCGGCTGGCACGTGCCTCCGAGTTCGATTGCGAAGCGGCGGACAAGCTTACTGCTCTCCATGGGATACACTCAGTTCTGAGAGACAGCAATCGGCAGTCGTGAGACAGCCGTCGCCATTCCCCGTGCACTGTGGGGGCTCGACGATGGGGACTTGGCAAGTCTTGATGAAGCTCCTTCGGCGGTCACTTGGGAAGGGGATCTCCGGAAGAGGGCTGCAGATCGGGGACTCATCGCAGCAGTCCGAGTTTTCCTCGCACTCATCACCTTCGAACGAGCAGCGAGGCTCGACAGGTGCATCGAGACACACACCGACTTCAGCATCGCCTTCCTTTTCGCAGTTATTGTTGCAACATTGCGAGCTGTCCGTGCAAGCCTGGCCGTTGTCAAGACCATTGTCGTTCGCGCAGGTAGGAGCGGGCTCGGTGGTGGATGGAGCCGAGCATATACCTGGGTTCTCATCGTCATCATTGCCCGACTCCATCCACGAAGCACGTGTCTCCGTCCACTTTGCCGTTGATGTTCTGGCAAGTCTCAGTGTCAGGGGTGAAAGCCGAGCAAACGTGGTCCGGCGCGTCGTTGCAAGTGCCAGAACAGCCTTCCGTGCCGTCGTTGCAGGGTTTGCCGATATCCGTGATCGAGCAGTCAAGCGTGCTACCCTCACGGCGAGTGAGGGCGGCAACGTCGACGGCCCAGAAGAGGATCGAAGCAGCCTTCATCTTGACAGATGGAAGCAAAGGAGAGAGGGAGGGATGAGAACGAATGGAGAAAAGGAAGTTGATAAAACTCACCAACCGAAGGGACGACAAGCCTTCTAAATACCTCTCTGCTCCTCGCAGCGAGACTCAGCCTTGATTGTGACGACATGACAAGACCCTCGACGCATTGTCCTCATCTCAGCTCAGCTCAGGTCGACGAGACTTTGCGCCCAAAATGATAGCCCTCATTTCCACCAATATTGCCTGTCACAGTATTGAGGCTTGCGGACTAGTAAAGTCAATCGATGGGCTTCTCCACACTGCGCTATGTAGGGCTTCCACGCGGTTGTCGGTCGTGCGGCACAGTTGAGGCATGATGTACGACCCTGCAACCGCTGGGAATGCTGCAACGTCGTGTCCGTTGCGATATGAACTCTTCAAAGTCTTCTCAGTCCGAGTTGCGCATTGAGAATCGGCCGTGTGGAAGCAGTCGTGAGATCGCTCAGCTTGCTGTCCATAAGCTGAGGAGGATAGGCGCTTGTATGCGATTCGTCGAAGAAGTCCTCGACTAGGCTATTTTCTGAGTCGCTTGCCGATTGTGGACATTCTCGAGTGCAGAAGCGAGGCGCGAAGACGTCTGTCACACCACCGAATTTGGGTTCCACTCAGGGCAACATATGCAGGTCGAACCACCTCCGGCGTGGCACGAGCAGGTACGTAGCCCTGTGGTATGTGCCGCAGACGATGAGCGGTTCCGGTTCAATCGACACACCTGGGTTGTGCGGCTTCGCGGCCGGCAATGAATTGTCCGGCCCTCTATGAGAGGCCATGTTTCTCTCTTTTGGAGTCTTTAAATCTCCGTGAATGTCATGCTGCATCGTGGAGATTGATGATGACCAGGAGTCTAGGGACAAGCGGGTCGCGATTGAGATCCTCGGTTACTCTCCGTCCATTGCCTGTTTACGGTTTAGCGCAGGCTTCGCTCGACAGAACCTACGTCAGTGATGTTCTAGGTCCCAATGAGAGAATCGATTGACGTTGCGCCGCGCTGTCATGGCTCCAGTGACCGTGGTCTGCAGAGGAGGCATTCCATTGGACCACTATTGTTCCGTGGGCCTGCGAGCTCGCAGCCGCCGCATCAGGACAGTCGTCCAAAAGCGTATGCACGTCGATGTTGGCGAGAACGTGGAGGTCGCTTCGTCCTCCCCTGATGAGGGATGCGCGGCTGTTCGGGCAACAAATGAGAATCTTTACCGCTCCACCTCAGGTGAAGTAGAATTTAAGCTTCGGCGTGGATGGTGGCCCAAAGACGAAGCTCCAGAGTGGCCA
>AFIY01000553.1:0-129460 GCA_000223825.2 Zymoseptoria passerinii SP63
TTAGATAGATTCTAGATTCCCTTTTAACTTTAGAATTATTAGTATATTCGTTTAGAGGGCTCTAATATTGCTATTGTTATAGTATATAGAATACCCTAATATCTGCTCTATTAGGAGGTACTTTGCTTTTGTTATTTCTCTTGTTAAGTCTATTCTAACTAGCGGTGTAGGGATTCCTCTTTACGTAATCTTATCTCTGCAACACTGGTTATAGAAATCGCCGCATGCTAGATAGGTCGCAGTCAAGGTAATAGAAGATGCTATATGGCTCTCCAGGTCGGGTCGCAGAACATAGCGAATAGTAAAGGTTCGAAATCCTTCACAACGATCACGAACCAGACGCGGAAAGGAGGAACGCAGGGGTAGAACTAGTAAGGAGCACACCGCCAGGAAACCCAAAACCATCGTCAAGACACCTTCTTCAGAAGTTCAGAAGCCTTGGCAATGTCGAGACCGGTGAATTCGGATGAGACCTTGCGAGCGGGTGTCAGTTACTAAGAAGTGCGTGAGCATTACATGTAGAGCAGGTGAATCTGTATCTGAATGTCTCAAAATGTCGATGCCTCAGGCATGAATCGCGCCCGTCACTTCCAAGATCCCGACGCGTCTTCCGCGCTTTCCCACTCTCCACATGTCAACATTCCTGCTCTCCTGCTCTACCTAACCAGTCGATGTAGCTCAGGTACAAACCACAAGCGACAACCTACCGAGCCGCGCCATGTCGTCCGCTTTGTACGAGACGGCGCGCGCGCTGCTCCCAACGGCCGTGCCCGACTATCAGGAAGCTCTTACGAAGCCAACCCGTCTATATGTGATCATTGAGCGACACGACAACCCGTGCCCGCTCGATGCCCCAGCGACTTCGGACAACTTTCTGTGGATCAAAGGACACCAGAAGATCACAGTCGGGAAGGTATTGACGGCGTATCTTGCCAACTACCCCGATGAGCACCCCAAAATCGTAGTCCTCGATAAGTTCGGCAAGCTTGCTTGGCTGGGTGCCATGATGGGTGAGCTCGTTACCGCAGGAGATCAATTGGTTGTTCTATCAGCACGAGAAGTGACCGAAGCACCCGCGGCTTCTAGAGCCGACGCTGCCAGCACAACGATGACTGCCAACAGGGCTCCGCCTGATACATTCGAGCGCCAGCCTCTTCAGCCCGTCAATCGGCAGCTGAATTTCCAGCCGAACAGCCCACCCGGCAACCCCAAGTCATCCGGAAGACCCAAGTCGCCGAACAAGTCCATGACACCTCGCAAGCTGTCCGCCGTTCAATCTCAGCGGAACCAGGGAGCGAACAGTGCTAGTCCATCGGCCCGAGCGTCGAACAAGTCGCCTCCGGCTCGAGACTCTCCGGCGAAGTACTCAACTATGGAGGACAGGATGCAAGAGAACCCCTTTATGCAAGATCAAGCAGAGGCCGAGCTTCCAACTCGTGGCATCCCGCTTCGCACGTTGGCAAGCAGCGACGTAGCTGAGCGTCTGGAAGCGGGCGTGGAAGTCGGTCTACGGGCTCTGGCAGAGGTGGAAAAGCCTCTCCGCGCGCTCGCGGACAACGTTGACGCACAAGCCTGGCTCGCCCAGGTTGAGAACGTCCGCAACCTATCGCAGCGCGCTCGCACAGTCGTGGGTGTCGTCGGCAATACTGGCGCCGGCAAGAGCTCAGTCATCAACGCACTTTTGGAAGAGGAGCGGCTTGTGCCAACCAACTGCATGCGTGCGTGCACGGCTGTGGTGACCGAGCTGTCATACAACGATTCTACGGAGCCTGCGAAAAGGTACAGAGCAGAAGTCGAATTCATCAAGACAGAGGATTGGGAAAAGGAGCTCAAGGTCCTCCTCGACGAGCTTCTGGATGACAATGGCGAGATCAGCAGGGATATCTCCAACCCCGATTCTGAGGCCGCAATTGGCTACGCGAAGCTGCGCTGTGTATACAACAAGCACACCAAGGACATGCTGGCGAAGAGCAGCGTCAGATCGCTCATGAACGTGAAGCAGGTCCAGAAGGTGCTCGGACGCACCATCGGGATCCAGGAGCGCGACCCAGCGACTTTCTATCGTCGTCTGCAAAGCTTTGTCGACAGCAAGGAGAAGGGCACGGAGAAGCTTGACAAGAATGGGAACAAGATTCAGTGAGATTTGTCCCCTTCTATCGTTTGTGTCCGAGCCTTCGCTGACCCTTGCACCTTCTAATTTAGCAACGCGAAGCGCGAATTCGAGCCGTGGCCGCTGATCAAGGTCGTCCGCATCTATGTCAAGGCTGACGCTCTGAGCACCGGTGCAGTCATAGTCGATCTCCCTGGTAAGACCTTGAACGGTACAAGGCCTGCAGCGTCTGAGACCGTATCACACACTTCTCCTCTGAGCATCGCTGACCCTTGTACTCTTTGATGTTTAGGCGTGCACGACGCCAACGCCGCTCGCGCAGCTGTAGCTGAAGGATACATGAAACAAACTTCTGGATTGTGGATCGTTGCGCCTATCAATCGCGCTGTGGACGACAAATCTGCGAAGAATCTTCTCGGTGACTCGTTCAAGCGGCAGCTGAAGTTTGATGGCACCTACTCTGCTGTTACGTTCATCTGCAGCAAGACCGACGATATCTCTCGAACGGAAGCTACCGACACGCTGAAGCTCGGCGCGTCCATGGAAGTTCTGGAGGAGAAGCACTCCGGCATCACCTCGCATAAGCGCGAACTTACCAAGCAGCTGAAAGGCGGCCAAGAACGCAAGCAGGATCTTGACGACACAGTCGAGCAAATTGACGAGCAAGTTGATGTCTGGGAAGAGCTGCTGGAGAGAGTCGAAGATGGCAAGACTGTCTATGCTCCGACCGAGCAGACAGGCAAGAAGCGAAAGAAGGTCGGTGCATCTGAACGCACAAACAAGCGTCAGCGCCGTGCTTTGGAGTCCGACTCCGATGAACGTTCTTCACAGGGCGGCGCCGACGCTGAAGATGATGAGGACGCCACCAGCTCTTCAGCACAGCCTCTGACGGTTCAAGCCGTCGAAGACAAGCTGGACGAATTCAAGGGCTTGAAGAGAGAGGCTCGCAAGGAGAAGAGAGAAATGGACGAAAAGATTCGTGAGCTCAGAGAGGCTATCAATAAACTTGACGCCGAAGCGGAAGCCATCGATGCCGAGCAGAGCGCTTTGTGCATCGCTGGTAGGAACGAGTACTCGCGTCATGCCATCAGTGAGTCTTTGTCGAATTGATTCAAACAGATGCAGCGCTAACATCTCGGCAGAGAAGGACTTTGCCCAGGGAATCCGTGAGATCGACGAAGAGACCGCTGCAGAGGAGGATCCAGACCGCTTCAATCCCGAGGAATTATTGAGAGACTATGACGAGGTTGCCGAAAGCCTTCCGGTTTTCTGTGTATGTGCCGATCACACTGGCAGCGTGGACCTTGGCTAACTGACTTTTAGGTGAGTAGCAGGGCGTATCAGAAGCTCTCCGGCCGCCTGAAGAAGGACACAGCTGTTGCTGGGTTCACAACTGCCGAGCAGACTGAGATTCCCCAACTTCAGGCCCACTGCAAGAAGTTGACGGAGAAGGGTCGACAAGCGGGCTGCAGGCGATTCCTGAACAGTGTTGCCCAGCTTCTGACCTCGCTCGAGCTCTGGTCTTCTGACGATGGCAATGGCGCCAAGCTGACTAACGGTCAGAGGGACGCCGAGAAGTCATTTCTGCAGCGCCAACTCAAGCAGCTCGATAAGTCTCTCGAGAGAGTGGTCAAAGAGACGCTGGAAGAGACCGTCGAAACTCTCCAAGACCAGCTCTTCAAAGACTTCGAATTGGCCGCTTTAAAGGGGCAACAAGAGGCACCCTTGACCGTGGGCAAGTGGAATGCCCCTCGTGCTGCGGGTGGTCTTCACTGGGGAACATACAAAGCCACCGTCCGTCGTTCCGGAGTCTTTCGCCAAGACTTCAATGGAGAGCTCGTTGAACCGATCTACAAGCAGCTCGGCACATCCTGGGAGAAGGTATTTCAGCGCCGCATTCCTCACATCCTCCAGACTTTTAGCAAGTGTGCAAATTCGACCCTGAAGCAGTTCCATTCGGCGATTGACGCCCGCTGTAGAGCCAAAGGCCACGGACTCGCGCAAGTCACTCGTCTCGGACAACAACTGACTCAGTATTCCGCCATCTTCAACGACATTGTCACGGCGGAAGTGAAGACCCTCAACGAAGGTCAGCGGGAAATCAACCGCGAATTCACACCAAGTATCACAGAAGCCATGGCCCCCGCCTACGACGAATGTGCGGCCGAGAGGGGCACCGGCATGTTCATGCGCATGAAAGGTCGGATGGAGGGCCATGTAAGCGAGAAAAAGTCGGAGATGTTCAACTCGGCTACTGCTGCTGTGCGCACCTCTCTGTTGGCTCTCTGCGACAAAGTCCGCAAGTCTCTCCTCGAGAAGGCGGACGGAGTCTTCGTTTCCATGCAGCGAGACTACCTGACGATCATTGGAGGCATTCAAATCGGTCTCGTGAGGATGCCGCCGCAGGAGAGAAGCGCGAAGAGGGAAATTGACATGCTGGTTGAAGAGGCGGATGGATGGTTCCAAGAGATCATCGAGGCTGATCTTGAGAAGCTGCAAAGTCTTAGGGAAGACTCTGACGCTACTGCCACCGGTGGTGAGCATATCAAGGAAGAGATTGGCGATGACGAGGCGTTCTTCATTGACTCCGATACCGAAGACGAGAATGAGGATGCTGCTGAAGGGGACTCCTCCACTGCTGGTGCTGCCACCCGCGAGACTTCCGTCAAAGCTGAAGCAGGTCCCGCTGATAGCGGCGACGGACCCCTCGAGAAGGAATCGACGCGCGCAGACGGAGACGAGCTTCAGGATGGCGCCTCTGCTGTTGCGCACACCGAGCTCGCCGACGAGGTGGTGACGCGCGAGGACGAGGATTAGCTTTGACATGGCGACTTCATCTCTTCTGTCGTGGCACACGCCAAAGAGCAGAACAGGCTCGCCGAGAACTTTCCGCACGAAGATGTGGAAATGGGTGGCATGTGAGGAGATGTCAATATCAATACGGAGAAGGACGATGGGATGGGGGACATCTCATGGAATGTAGGATTATTTCGGGCATGTCTTCGCGCTTCGAGAGGGAAGGGATGGAAAGGGAACACGCTTTTACAAAGTATGATTGTAATGTGGATATGTGATACCAAACCTACCATTCTGAGCATTTGCGGTCGAGATCCTCTCAGAACATCGTTGGGAACAATATCTGCATAGGCAAGACGCTGCAGCGGCCGATTTCTGAACGCAGTACCGTCGATCACAAGTTGTTCCTCCTGATCTAAGTTACTGGTAACAACGACTCTCAGACACGCGATCCCCAAGGCTCGATCTAAGGCACGATGTGCGTGCACATGATCAATGGACACCATATGCACCAGCAAACTTCGTTGGCAGCGTTGCGCCATGGTCAGGAGGATGCTACTGTTCATTCTTAGGCGGACCAGCTCCGTCATCTTCTCCGTCAATCTGGACCATTTCTTCTATAGCATCACACCATGTCCCACGTACGTTCTGGATCACAACCGTCAAGAGTGCACCCCATCCATGACCTTGTCTTCGCTCGACTCGTCTCTTCTCTGCCGCCCTCTACTCCTGCCCTCCTCCGACGGGCTCAGGTTGTTATCATCGGACCCCTCATCCAAGCTGCCTGCACCATCCGGACTCTGCGCCCTCGAATCTGAAAGATTTCTGCGCCGACTGCCCTCCATCCACCCTTTGACACCACCAATCAGACCCATTGCATACCCGGCAGCAAAGTCCATGTTCTTGCCTCCTCTTGGTCCGCCGGGCGTGTTCGCTGATCCAGGAGTGAGACTTCTATCCACGCCACCAGATCGGCCGGCGCGCACGCTGCCTCCAGCGATGGACGGAGCGGGGCTGTTAGGTCGGCTGAGCATCCAGAAGTTTCGCAGGTCTTTCCCGAGTTCTTGACCGGTGGTGGTCCAGTTCATGCGGATGGTGTCGCGCAGTTCGGCGACGTGGCGCTTGACTTCCAGCTCGTTCTTCTTCAGCCAGGAAACGTTCAATTCCTGACGAGAAGTGCCTCGCTTCAGTTGTCGTGCGATGTATTGCTCGTAGTCGCGAACGATCTTTGTGATAATACCCGTGGTAGACACGCCCTCGGTGCGCTGCGTGACCAAGAACTTGCCCTCCTCTTTGATCGGCTTGTAAATGTCATCTCCTTCACTGGCTCCGTATGGAATGTCGTCGTGCGCCACATAATCAATCTTGTGCTTCTCCAGAAACTCCACCGAGATGACCCATGGACAGTCTTCAATCACCTCGTCCACCCATCTGCAATGCCTCAAACTCTCAGCGCGCTCTTTCGCCGACATGACCGTCAACCCTTTCCTCGCATGCGTCTCGTGGTCACCGGTGACTCCGACGATCAAGTATGTGTCCGGGAACGCGGTCTTTGCCTGCTGCAGCTGGCGCATGTGCCCGAGATGAAACAAATCGAACACTCCGTCGGCGTAGACGCGTACGGCGCGATCGGTAGGTGGCTTGTTGGTCGAGTAGCCGCCTTGAGGGTCTACGGCGCCTGCTTTGGGAGGCGCCGGCATGCGCATGGTGCCAGCTTCACCGTTCTCCCCGCCGCCTTCCGCGGTGCCGTTGGCAGGCATGGAGACCTTGCCGCCGGTGGAGATGGAGTACTCGGAGCTGTTGGCAGATTCCTTGGGCGTGCTGTTGGTGGCGGTGCTGGAGGAGCGCGTACGCTTGGAGGGGGGATCCATTGCTTTAGAGGAGGTGGAGGCGCGAGATGGTGTTGTGCTGCTGGCATTGTCGGCGGAGGACTGGGTGGGTGAGTCGTCTTTCGACAGGGCGGAGTCGCCGGTGCGTTTGCGTTTGGGAGCCATTGCGGTATTGAGCAGGGAAGGAAAAGACGCGTTAGGGAGGAGCAGAGGAAGTAGGATGAGGTTGATAGGTGTTGTGGAAGGTAACTGCGGCCGAGTGAACGAAGGCTGAGGTGGGCAATAGTTTAAAGGAGACGGGAAGCTTCTCGGGCGAGCACCGAACCGGGAAGCAATCGATCTCGCACGTGTCAAGAGTCAAGAGGGACACCTCACCTCAGCATATGATATGACGCGCAGGATGAAGTGAGAACAGGTATCCACGGTCGCATGATAAGCACATCGTCTGCTACAAGGTCCTGCTCGATGACTAACAGTAGTTTGCTGTTCCTTCTACACACTACAGCCTTTTCCCACATGTTATCACTACGAGGTACGCTCTCATCACCGTACATTATTTCACTTGGCAGACCGCGGACGTCACCTCTGCATACAGCCCACGGAACTGCCCACTTGAAAAACAAGGCATGTTTCGCCGCCACACCAGAACATCGACATGACTGTGACCGCAAAAGCCACAGCAGCTACCCGACAACGAGGGACATGACATACCACGGATCATGTTCGGGAATGCCTCTTGAGGTAAAAACAGATGACACATGGACAAATGTCTCGCTAAAGGGTATCAATTCCATTGAAAAGTCTTTGGTCTCGGTTCGCTCTCGTACAATGCTGCCTCAAAAGTCGCAGAATTTAGGTGTCGCAAGCCTGGATGTTCTGAGGGGTGAGGCAAGGTCTTAAAGGAAGCTGTTGCAAATGGTATCGTCGATGGTGATGGCGCATCATGAGAACATGACGCGCCGTTCAAGATCTGTCGGGAACGACGCGAGCATTCCTTCGAAGCGCTCACTTGTCTGCCGCCTGCGTAGTCTTGGGATCCTCAGGTTTCGCGTCGGCAGGATCGCTGGTGCTTTTGGCAGGATCGCTGGAGGCAGGCGCCGGTGTACCCTCTCGCACATCTCTGTCCGAGCCGTTTGGGGCGCCCTTCTCGTCCCTCTTATCCCTCAAAAGCTCTTCCAAATCTTTGTCGTCCAAATCATCACTATCTTCCTCCTCAACGACGCGGCCGCCCTCGTTCATTTCGACATCTCCGTCGCCGTTTCCGGTCACAATCTCGGTACCGTCGCCAAGGAGGATGATGCGCCCGCCGCGTCCAAGCATGCGCGTGCGCTGGTCCATGTCCATCTCGTAGTCATCGGGGGAGTCGTCCACACGGTGGTGCATGCCGGGACCTCGAAATTCAGCTGTTGGTGAGTGGCGTCAGCTGAATGGTCGAGGGAGATGCATGCACGCCCGCGAACGGCCATATGCGAAGGACAAGGACGAGACTGGACACGCGGGCGACAAGGGAGACGGGTTAAGACTTGCCGTACTCGGGAGGCGCGCAAGGTCCGTCTCCGTTGGCGACTCGCTCGCCAATCATCTTGTACCACTCTTCCTTGGTCTTGCCGTTGAGAAGTGCGACAACGACCATTGTCATGTTGTCGCAACCCACGCCGCCAGTCTCTGAGTTGGATGCAAGGCAGTTGTCCATCATGTTTTCGCAAATAGAGTGTAGCTCCTGCTTTGCGGCGATGCCTCTGCGTACGAACTCGACCACGGCCTGTGAGGATTGGCAATCCCAGATTCCTGTGGTGTGTAAGCGATGTGTCCTACCTCCCTTTTGCGCAGTCCAACATACCATCACAAGCAACGACAAGGAACTCATCGTCTTCTCCAAGCTCATGCACAGTCACCTCGGGAAAGGCCGTGACAATCTGTTGCTCCGGTGGGAGATCCGCGCTCTTCTTGAATTCAAAGTCGCCAATCGCACGACTGAGAGCGAGGTTGCCATTGACACGGCCAAAGTCGACGAATCCACCAGCAGCGCAGATTCGTGCCTTTTCGCCCTCGTTCTGGGGCTTATGATCGAAGGAGAGCGGCTTTGCGCGTCCCTTGATTCCGAGGACGGTTCTTGAGTCACCAGCGTTGCCCTGAGATTCTGTCAGCTTTGGCGCCCTTCAGTCGACACACATCATGCCAGACATACACAGTAAATCTTGTCGTGCGTGATGATTCCAACGGTCGACGTGCAACCCGAGACTTCCTCCTCATATCTGGGATCTGCCAGCGAATTTTGTCAGCAGTGATGTAAATAAATGTATGCACAATGCCGAGTCGGCACGTACCGCTGAGGATAGCTCTGTCGATGGCAAGGAAACCATCCTTGAGCGCCTGTTCAAAGTTCTTGTTCTTGAAAGACTCCTGCTTGGCAATGATCTTATGAAGATGCTCGCCGGTGTATAGGGCAACTTTGTCGCCGCCATGTCCATCGTATACGCCGAAGTAGGATATCCGTACGTCCGATGCGGCCGGCTTGAGCTCTTCGTCGCCCTCGAGAGGTTGTAGGTCGAGAATGGTTGCGTGCGCGTCCTCCATGCTTATTCTCCATCCTTGCATGGCACTCACACCAAAGGCAACTCGATCATCCTGGCCCTCGTCTGAATGCTGTGAAAAGAGGACAGGAAGTCAGCGACCGGTCGGGACTTGAGGAGACGTTCAATGTATGTGGTGAGGAGTCTGTTCATCTCTTGCGTTGTCTTGTATGCATGGCATGAAAGACGAGGTGTAGGAGCAGCTGCTGTGACGTACCTTGTCCACCACGGGCTCCGACAGTGTCTGACCCATATCTGCGGGTTGTTGAGCTCGTGACTAGTCGAGCCACGTGTATCAGTCGCTCTCACACAAGCCGGAGTGGTGCGGGAAGGATGTTGTTACGCGGAAGAGAAGGTGGTGGCGGCGTTGGAAGCAGTGAGTGGGTTGGCGGGCGGGCTGGCGGGATGGGTGGACACCTGACTTTCTCTGCACCTGGAGAGAGCGGAAGACGGGAACGTCGACGGAGGAGAGTCGAGTACGGAGCGGTGGAGGGTGTCGTCTGGTACGGCGGGGAGGGGTTGGCGACGAAGATTTCAGTCGCGTGTTGTGTGTTGGGTGTTGGGCGTGCACACGGCGGAAACCATCTTGTCCGCCCAAGAGTGCCCGCCTGTTTTCGATCGTCATTCGCGCTAACGAACTACGGCGGACCAGACTGGAGGGCCGACCGCGGGCGAGACCCTTCCCTTCCATTTCGACCTTGGAACTTCACCTTTCTCCTTCATTACACCTCACACCACAGATCACCTCTCGTCTTGCTATACCATTGCATGAACTGAACGGGCGTGGATTGGCGTAATCTTCGCGTCCGATCATCAATCACATGGACACAGTATGACATCTGCCCAACGGTCGATCCCTCTCCGCTCAAGCCACAATGCTTTGGCGGAAAGATCTTTTCCCCCCCGAGGGCCTAGAGCGGCGAAGCCACGGCAGAACAAAGGTGAGGCAGGGCAAGCGAATATTATGAGGGGTCCTTGGGTGACTTGTGACAAGCGACTAATAACTATCTACCTTAGACCGGTGCATCCCAGTCATCAGAAGCGAACCTCCCGTCCCTCCAAAGTCACTCCCAACCCGAGCTGCCATCATGTAACATGTGTTCCTTCTCGTTGGCTCGTGTCATGAGCCTCACCTGCTCGTGTAGTCGGTCAAATGTACTGCCTCAAACGTTCCCGTTTCCCATGAGAGCGCTTGCGCAGACCCGTGGTTTTCAAGGCGATCAATTCCTTTTCATCCAAGTGTTGCGGCATTGTGTTTTGTTTCATTCCCTGGCAATTCCATCTTCTCAAAGCACTGCGACAGCACCTTTCTCCTCTTTCAGCTCATGCCAAATTTCGTTTCTTGCGGCAACCTTTCTCGTTGCCTTCGTCTTGCTCGTTCCCTCCCCTCAAGTCCACAACACATTGATGCCCTTCAGGACTTTGTGTAAAATCTCCACATACTCCTCATCGAAGTCCTTTCCGCTGGCGCGCGCAACCCGCGTCTGAATGAACGCCAAATGAAGCGCTAATCTCTGCACCTCCGTCTTCTGATCTACCTTCGCAGTTCCCCTCACACACACTGGGTAGCTGACATCCACTTCACCTTTGTGGATCCTCTCCAACCAGATCCTCACTGCCGGCCAGCTGGGTGTCTGAACCGGGCTCAACTTGACGATCTGCGGCTTGATCTTCCACTTCCTCTCCACAGTGGTGCTCGTCTTCTTCCACAGAACGAGCATGTCCGAGTTGTGGTCCTGTTGATCGAGGAAGAATTTGTTGCTGGTGTAAAAGACAGGCGCTGTCTCGGTGCGGAGTTTCTTGCAAGTGAGGAGGAGGCCGGGTTCTTGGAAGCCGGTCTTTGCGTCGACGGTGATGGGATCGTCTTCGGTGAGTGCGAGGGCGGAGATGGCGTTGCGCAATTCTGTCGGGAGCCTCATCAGCGCAGATGGGCGGCTCGACTTCTGCACGCCCTGTGTCTTGAGTGCTTGGAGCTGTTCGGCGGTGCAGTGGTAGTCGTCAGCGCTGAGGAGGCCCATCGATGCGGTCGATGCGGTCGATGCGGTCGACGCGGCTGATGCGACTCTCTTGCGCTTGCGAGCCTGCTGGCGATTGTTGATGATGATCTTCATGTAAGCGATCATGGTTGGTCGTTTCTGGAATCCCACAGAAGCTGAAGGCGGTTGCGCAAAAGAAGTTGCTATCGACAGCGCGAAAAAGACGAGATGAGGTGTTTCGGCTTGCGATGGTTGAGCAAAATGAGAGATGCAGAAGAAGTTTGTTTGTGTTTGTGCCGACTGTCACGTTCTGTTCTGCAGCTGAAACGGATGAGTGGTGCGTGCAGCGTTAGCCCCACTTTGCTGCTCGAGTGAATGAGTTCGGCACGCTAAGGACACCTATCGCAGGAATACACGCACGGGCAAGGACGCAATAGCCGTCCATTGATTGCTCGTACCATGGTGATTGAAGTCTCGACGATGTCGAGGGGACGATTGGTCTTCATCAAGGCGTCTTCAATATCGGCTGAGGATGTCTGTCACTCGGCCAATCAGCCAGCAAGCCAGTCGATGTATGCATGAAGCGATCAATGAATGACTCCACGGTGAGTGAGGCCAACGATGTTTGGCTGTGTGCGCACGCCGTGCAAATCGACACTCACATCTTCGTAGCACACGGTCGCTCGTCTGCTACATTCCTAGTCAGAAGGCTCTATTTGAGCGCTCGTGACTCTCCAAAGACATGTTGAGACGTCATGTTCACTTCGTTAATGATTGACAAACGCCGGCCGGGAAAGCTGTAGCAGTTCTGTCATCGAAGGGGCTGTCAGGTGCGATTCCCTGCAGCCAAAGTTCGACCCGAAGAAGTGGAACCGCACGCTCGTCGATACAAGCGAGGCGAGACGCAAGAAGTACGAGGTGCGAGAAGAAGATGGGAGGGACAGGAGCCAGTAAGGCCAAAATGGCAAGTGAGAGAGAAGAGCCCGTGGGATAAAAGAACACATCGGAGAAAGACTTGACCGCCAGAGTGGAACAAAAGCTCATCGTGAGGCTGAGGCAGAACAACAAAATCGGGAGGTCATATGAGTGGTATCATTACTATTCACAAAGCGAGCGCTATCTGAGATCCAAGGAGACCTTCCCCGACCTGCGGACCGTCCTGCTCCCAGCATCTTTGTACGATCGGTTTGGGAACCCTCGGATCTAAGCTACGAGGGGGCCCATGCAAGCAAAAGCTCCATCATCCCGACAACCCCAACGGCCTGCCGTCCCATCCGGCTTCGCCAGCCACTTATTGAGCCAGAATCTTTTCTGGAAGAACGGCTGCTGACAGTCGATATCGGTACGCGTGGCAGTACTGATTTGGACCTACATGAAATGTGTCAGGAAAAGTACGCTCGACGGAGTGGGAACGTGGAAGTCGAGCCAGTGTGTACTTACACAGCATTGGAGGGTCTCTCCAGGCCGGCCTGGGCAATCGTAATTAGCCCAGCAATCTTGGGTATCGACGCAGCCTGAATCAAAGGGCGGAATGTCAGCGGTGATACACGATACGGGAACATCGATGCAGACTCGGACCTGCAGACAAAGCGTGAGGAGTATGCTCAGGCTTCGCTACAGGCTTTCAGTCTTACCCTGGAAAATCAAGTATGTCAGCCACAGTCCAGACAATAAGGTTTCCACGCAGCGTAACACCTGTAGGCGTTCGCGTGGAACAGTCTAGGGTTACTGCAGTGCTTAGACACTTTAGTACTCACGTATTGTGGCAAATCATCGTCGCAGTGGGCTTGCTGAAGCAGAGCGGCAAGTGCGGCGGCGAAGAAAGCTACGGTGGGCTTCATGGTGGCGTTGGCTCGGTGGCTACTCTGGACTGCTTCGCTTTGTAGGACAGGCCAGACGTGGGACGTAGTAGTCCAAATGGATTGTTGTCGGGTCTCGAGAGGGAGGCGTGTAGAGAAAAGGAAGTGAAATCGAGGAGCGGACGCTGATTGTTTTTACGTGTCGTGAAGATCCATGACTGCGTAGCCCTCCCTTTACCTTCCTTGGTGCTCAACATGGATTATCCCGACGCATAACTACGGCCTCGGCCCAACACTGCCACTGCGCGAAGACAAACAGCGTCGGACAGCATCATTGTGAGCCGCGGAGCTCCGGGGTGGCAGGCAGTGCGGTGGGTATGATTGTTGATGAGGTAGGTAGTCGTCGCAAGCTACAGAAATGAACAAAGTAAAGGCGAGCGTGGAATTCCGGAAGAAATACTTATCCATGCATCGGAGGAATCATCCTTGCACCGACTGTATGTGTTACTTTTCAAGCTCCAAGGAGACCTTTCCCCGCCAATGACAGCCTGCTCCCAGGCCCTTGTCAACACATGTGCCTTTAGCAAATCAACAGAAGGGAAGAAAGAGGACCAAGTGGCTTCGACTTTGTCCGTACTGACTGATCCGTCATCCCGTTCATCGTCCTCTGTCCAGTACACCATGCAGTCTCCGATTTGTGGATTTAGGAAGTCTTCACAACCTCATCGAAAACCATGTAGATATCGCCAGTGCTCAGGAGCACGGCGTCCCGATGTATAGCGCAGCAGGACACCTCTTTTGTACTGTGACACGGAGAGACAGCGTGTCCTACCTTTGCTAGGTACCACGGTCCACGGCGTCTACAGACCTCCGTCGATCGCGTCGCCTCACGGGTCCTGGCAGTTTGACATGTTTGCTGCAGGTGGAATTCCGCTGCAGTAGATGCCGGGGTAGGCTACTGCTTGAGAGAGCTAGCATTTAATATTGTTTGCTGGTAGAGCGTGCGATATAGTGCGCTGCGTGCTTCCTCCGAAGCTTCGTACTTCGTGTGTATGTTGATGGAGCTTGAGGCGGAGGTATGGGTGAGCAAGCAGATGTGAGCCGGAATGCAGTAGCTGATCTGCTGTGGACGATGGATTAGGCTGGCGGCGGAGCGTTTCTGTGCTTCGATCGAATGGTTTGCTACTTCTCTTGACCGTCAGCTCTAGTATTCGGCCGTGAAGCCCTCATTTCACGACACGTTGCTGACAATGTGTTTGCCAATGTTCCTGGCAGTCCACTTGTATACGCAGCTCAGTGGTCTTTTGCTTCGATTCGGCCAAGGTGGGAACCCGGAACTCAAGGCTGCAGTGTACTGCGCAGGTCATACAGTCATGGTCGAGGGAGCAAAGCCGTGCGCCTGGTCTTGATACTTCGCTCTTGACGACGAGTCGATAGCTTCGTCCGCATCTGTGTGAGGTGGGCGTTTCCTGGTCGCATGACTGTGGCCCCCGTCACGATCTTGTCTGCGTCTCCAAGGACGTTCCTTCCATGTGCTGGCCCAGAATCAGTGATTACACTCGAAGACGAGGAGTCGATACTTCAGGGCTAGCACTAGGATCCGCTCGTTGTGAGACTCCAGTTGTGCCGTGTGCAGCTGAAGGAGATTGGTCAAGCTGGCGTGTCGACGGGTCGACGTGTCGACCCATGCATGTGATCAAAGACGCAGACGCCATCACAACACATCCTGTGAAGAGAAGCTTTGTAAGACTTGCGTTATGAGCTCGCCTCACTCTGGCGCAACTCGTCAAGACCTGCAGATCAGTACTCCACAGACTGTCCGTAAGCAGGGCATTGCCTGGAGAGGGCAGGCGGGACGGACGACATGTTGCTATTCGACGCCCAGCTCCGTTGCATTACAGAGATACTCTAGGTACAACCGTGTGCTGACGATGGTAAGCGTGGCGGTGTGAAGGTTTATCCTGGACAGTGGCTTCAATTGCAAACAAATGTCCGTTGTGGACCAACAGGCGTTCATTAAACGGAAGTGAAGAGGGCCCCCGAGCTCACCACTGTCATCGACTCGATGGTCTTGCGAGTTCTGACGAGCTGGCCGACCGAGTGAAGGAGGTGACATGTCGTCCGACTCACGACTCAGCATCCCTGTCGAAAATTACCACCGCTGATCCGTGCAGTTCAAGTAATTAGATTTAGGGCTTGCATTGTAAAATGTCGCCCAAGATAGCCTGAGTTTGAGGTTGTTTTGCATCCGAGACTTGGCTCTTGAATTTGTAGAAGTAAAGGTCCTGCCTGCCAGCTATAGACGAGCTTCGCAAGTCTGCTAGTGGCTGGCATAGCTGGGGAGGCAATATTAATGCCTAATGCGGCATCGTGCTGTGGTTGATAGCTGGCGGTGCAAATGCTTGCGATGAACAAGGCATCCTTCCCATTGCGCATTCATGCTGGTGCAGATGATTGCCACTTCCATGGGCTGGCCTGCTACTATGCCGTCGTGACGAAGTGTACGTAGTACTGTGTCACGCTGCTAGCAGCGTGGTGATCGGCGCATATCACACTGCCTGTGATTGCTCGAGATGCGGCATTGATTCATGCGCCGGGTCATTACTCTGCCTGGGGATTCTCGCACCAACTTCACGCGTGGGAGACCAAGGATGAACTATGAGGAAGACTCTTGATAGGAATCTTCCGTTCGCTTCGACTGATCGCATAGAGAACAATCGACCGTCCTCGTCATCAGCTGAAATCTTGTCACGCGCGACCGGCGACCGATTTACAGCTGATGATTCTTGAAAGTCTTGGTGGAAGTCGCTGCGCGTCTGCAGCTGTACCAACCGGATAACCCGACGTCAAGGCACTGGAGTCTGGTGCAAGTAGTACCGCCGACAGAGCTACCTTGACTCGCAGTGAAGATGTAAAAGCCACGACCAAAGTTTGTCATCGGGGTCGCAAACATCACAGCGAACACAGTTGTGCGCATTTTGACACCTGTGATTAACTGTTGCGAACCGATCCGGCCATGGAATGGTCTCGACTCGCGGTTACGATGACGGATCACATTCAGACTTGATAGCCGACAAGGCCGACCTGATCCGACATGCTCGCACACCGATGGTAAGGCAAGGGACGGGACCAAGAATGCGGGACCCCAAGTCCGATCGCAAGTTCGCAAGGCTCCGCTTCCTCGGACAGAAGGGAGACATTCCACATCGCACGTCTAGTGCAGCGTGTACATATGTAGTTCAATGCCAAGGCACCCGTGATCCTACCTCTTGTGCAGAAAGCCGAAGATCGAGCAGTCCCTGATGGCGACGCCTCTGCTGTCTTCGGGCCTCGGCTGTCGCTGTGATGACAGTGGTGTTCGTTCTGCTTTGGGAAAGCCTGGAACCAACAAAAAAGGGCCGGGTCTGTCTCGCACCACGTAGCTGTTCGCAGGAGGGAAGGACCCGGGAGCAAAACATGCGCCGCCGTGAAGACCGAGCCACGGCTCCGATGAGGTTATGAGGAGGAGCTGGAAATAAATTCTTCATCGATCAGTAACATCGGAACCCCTGACGTCTAGTTCAGCATGAGCCAGCCATGGGTGCTGAGAAGCAGAAGGTGATGTTCGGTACACGTCGATCCTTTTCATTTGAATTTGCCAATCAGAAAACGAGGCGGACGGTGAAATTTGATTGGGTTCATGCACCCCTTGACTTGCGGTTTGACGCCGTCGGAGAACATGTACCGGTGATGAGACAGCTCTCACACTGACACTGTAACAACACCAGGCGTCAGGTGCAGTGGCGATCCTGAAGAGCACGCCGGCCATTCATGCAGAGCAGCCGCTTCAGTTTCACACATACACTGCAGGACTACTGCAAGCAGCCGCATAGTTCTATACTAGGATACCGTACTACCTAGATTTAACAAAACGCTTTGAAGGAAAGGGAACCCCACCGCTGGACGCGGCCAGGTGTCGGAAATCACTCCGTCCAAGGAACATTCCTGCGGGCGAGGGGAAGGCGAGATGTTGTCCGATGATATGTTTTGCTGCATGCGCCAGGAGATCCCATTCGGATGTCACAACGGTCGGGCGTGCGTCGCGCTCCTACATGATGAAAGACAGTACCTCCAGCCCCCCTTTCCGGATCGACATGGTCTTGCGTTGTTGGTCCGGAGAACCAGGTCATGCCGACCGTTAGTAACTTGGATATACATATCATATATGCATGTACATACAGGGCCAATGTGCTTTACGAACCTTCTGTGCTGTGTAATGTATTATTAATGCGCGATGGAATTGCATGGGGTACCAAGTACGGTGTGCACCCGGTATTCTTATTTATGCCGGAGATTCATTCCTCTGCGGGTGCCTTGCAGCGAGCCCAACCAATATCACGAACTAATTTATTATTGCATTTGGCATATATCTCCTCGTCATATTCATTGTTGATGCATGCCATGCAGTGGCATGAGACGCACTGCTCCGCTTGCGTACCATTTCATCCCCGCTAGTGCTCATGCCGGCTTGCGCTTTGGTGACCTCCGTAGATCCGCCCGCACCGCACCGCACCGCACCGCCTCGCCTTCCGTATCCATCCATCGTCGCCGTTGTCTACCTTACTGTACAATAATGCTTTTCCAGAATATCTTCCCTTAGGGTACCATGGCGACACATCGGCTCTCGACCTCTTACTCCCTGGTGACCTTCTCCGACCTGGCCGACTAAAAAATCGCTGCAAGCCTTATCCTTGGCCGGTGTTCACTCCTTCTCCCAGACGCTCTTTATAGGTTCTACGGCATCATTCGTTCCACACTTACCTTCCATTCTGTTTCTGGCCTTCCAGATTCTTTGCCAGATCGCTCCGGCCGTACTGAGACATCCTCTTCCTCCCTTCAATTCACCTGGACGCCACTTGCTGCTCGACCACAGGTTCTCCTTTGTCATTGCCCGCTCATCACTCGGCGCCACCGCCTTCGTCACGACCCCATTGCATACCCACTACCTTGCGCCTCAAACAGAGCTCCTTCAGATCTTGTTCAACCCTGTCATTCTACGTCTGCCGGAAATTTCTCTCCACCTCTTACCACGCTCATTTGCTGGAATACACTGACCTGGACAATTCGTTCTGCTGGACCAACACACTCTACAATCGCCCATCCCACCTTTGCCATACCGTCAACTTTACGCCAGCCCACCTGGCGTTCCAGTGTACTCGTGTGAGACAGCAGCTGTCGTGAATGCAGCAACCCGGATTCGCAACAGTCCTGTACGCCTTGTGAAAGGCTATTACTGCAGGCCGACATCCTCGATCAGCGTCTTTTTCAGGTCTTTGGGACTAATACCACCGCTGCACTCTTCACTCCCGCACCACTACTCCTGTTGATACAACGTGCTTTGCAGGGTCGATCGCTCCGTTCGGCATGAAGGCAGTCCAGCTCGCGCCTCGACGTTGGACAGAGTGATTGCGCCGAATATCGCAAATTTCCCTCACTTCCAGTCTCGCATCCATCATGCCCAAGGAGACTTCCAATCATGGCCCTGATATGCCGACCTGTCCACCTACAAGCTCACCAACGAAATCACACGAGTCGACTTGCAGCAACGGCATACCGAACCGAGACGCCCATAAACAGGTGACGGAGTCGCAACATGATCTCTCACACGCGGGCCAAGCACATGGCATGGCCTACTCCCCCGCCTCGACACATGATGCCTACTCAATCCTATCAAGTCGAATCCATTCGTCATTATGCCCTTTGACCGTCGAAGAGATCGATGTCGAGACCACAAAACTCATTGACCAAGCCATTCCACCTATGGGTTCTCATCCGGCTTCGCTGTGCTTTCACAAAGCCGATACGCAGCCTCCTATAACGCAAGAGTCTTTGGCGGAACTGGACATGCCACGGATCATCAATAACCCAAAGCTAAGACACGACGTCAACTTTGACAAGGAACTGCACTTTCGGCCGAATCTTGATGGATCGAAGGGCAAGCAGAAGATGGTAAAGGCCGATCAGTATTGGAAAGCGCTGGAGGCAGAGTTTGTCTTGTACGGGCAGGTCCAGGCTGGGAGAGTACAACCACTTGAGAATGAATCGTATTGGGATCGCATCATGGAGGCTTCCTTGAAGCGATTGCCGTCGTTATTCAAGGCGATTCGCGACATTCTGCAGACCCTCGTACCGGACTATGATCAAAAGGCGGTACAAGAACGACTAGACGTTGATCACATCATGCAACAGATTCGGAATGGCGTGTGTGACTTGATTGATTTGGGGAATTGGCTGGCGAAGGTCCTCAAGAATCACTGTGCGCCAATGAGAGATTCGCTGGTGGATGGCATGCAAAAGGAAATCCGGAGAGGCGCCACGGAAAGTCGGCCGGAGAAGTTGGTCAATGGCCTTCGCCAACTCATGACAATTCTCGAAGCGATGAAGCTGGACGTTGCAAATCACCAGATCCGACACATGCGTCCGCTTCTGATTGACGACACGATCAACTTCCAACGCCGATACAACTCGCATCGCATCGGACTCGGGAAGATTGACGTCGGCTCAGCAAAGACATGGCTTCGTCGTCACCTCGATAATCTTATCGTCTCGGGGAGCCACGATCCATCCCAACTTCAAGCCCTGACCTCCGGCACGCTGCATGACCTGACATGTAACCCCGAATCTTCCTCGCCATCGTCCTCGCGATCATCTACGCCTCCGACCTTCTATCTCGACTCGGACCGATTGAGAACCCTTCGATCCGACTTCCACGCTCAGATCTACCATTCGATCTGCCGTGAAATAATGTTCCAGGTGTCTTCGGAGGTGTCTCCATTCAGCGTTCCTGCTGCAACCTCGCACAACGCGGCATCGACGCTCCAACGCTCTCTGACATCCATTGTCGGCCCGACTACACTTCACCGCTTTCCCGACAAGACAGAAAATATAGCTGTCGAGATCCTGCGCGTAATGCAACGTTTCCTGATCCCCCACGACCCATCACAGCATCATTTCGATAGCAACCTCCTTTACGACATCGAGTCTAGGCTGCAGGCCTCCCTCCACTCCAGCTCAGACAAGTTCTCGCAATGTGCGAGGCAATTGTTTTCTCGACTCGAGCCCGGCCTCCAGAAAAAAGTCAACGATCACCGCCGCCTCACGGCCGTCGACCTCCAAGACATGCTGGCCGTCAGCAACTCCGGCTCAAGCGGCACCTCCTCCACGTCATCGTCAACTTCGTCTTCCGCAGTTACGCCAACTCTGGTTTCCATATCCGCTATCGGTGCGAAGCTCACACCACCCGGACCATCCCATTCGAACAACCCTTCCTCCTTCCTCCCCGTCCCCTCAGATTGCCATTCAATGGATGGCTTCATCGACATCGAGACGGAAGAAGACCTGCTCCGCCGGCTGGCTCATATACTCATTTTGCACTGGCAAGTGTGGGCAGACCTGGTGTATCTCTCCGTGGTACCGACGTGGTCGAATCATTCGCCTGAGAGGTGTGAGACGCCGGCTAGTACGCCATCGTCTGGAATCTCACAAGCGGGTTCTAGGGAGAGTTTGAATGGGAATGGAGCGGTTTTGAGTCATGCGGGAAGCTCTTCTTCGTTGGGTTTGGGTGGAGGACGAGAGATAGAGGACAGGAGGGACGAGCGGGATTCCTTCTGCGCTGGAAATGACATGACCTGGCGGAATGAGAGCGAGGAGGAGGTGGAGTCGAGCGCAGTGGAATCTGATGGCGATGTGGAGATGAGCGACCGCGAGGAGAGCGCTTAACTGGCAATCCTGGCGTCCGGCTACTAACCCTACCGCACCTCATGGTATGCAGCATCTCTAGGAGCATCGATCATCCTTGCAAACGGGAATTACGACTCTTTGCAGTATGCGTTGCTGGACCGGAAATATGGACTCAGCACTGGCTGCAGAGGTCCGAAATCCGACGTTCTCACAACACCTGGTCTGTTCACACTATTGGAACATCAGCTTCCCTCCTCTTTAATGCTCGATCTGGCCTCCGACTGGACCTGACTCGTTTTCCTTCGTGATTCGGCACATCTACCTTTTCCTTTCTGTTTTCAAGCATCGGCGTTCCGGATTTGGCTCTTGGGAGTTGTCTATGCCCCGTCCGTTCGAAGCAACGGGGCTTGACGTGGTGTGGAGGTTTCGCATCAATTATTGCTCTTTCATCTCTGAGAGAACACAAGGCATATTGGCATCGGAGTTTTAATGTCATCCCAACATGGATTTACCGCATCATGCCTTCTTGCATCTTGCGTTGCATTTTTGACCTCTGTGCGATGAGAGGTTTATGCTAGCGAAATTGGATTTTGCGATGGAGTTGTGGGTAATTTGTGGCTCTGGCCCAGTCCGGGAGAGTTGGGGAAGTTGAATGGAAGCGGGTGGGAGAAAGGGAGGAGGATCATTCCGAGAGCATGTTGAAGTGTAGATTGTGTTGTGTAGATACCGCATAGTGTAGCAGGCTGATCATGAGATGTGTCTTCGACTGTTCCAACGTCCTTCTCTTCGGGAGAACACTGCACTCGGAGTCACAATTGCCAGGTCTTCATGTTTTCACATCGACCTCTCTCTTCTAGCAAGCAAGTCTGCCATGATGTCTTCCTCGACCAAGTAGTCCATGTCGGCCCCCAAACCTCCATTGAATTCGCCCCACCATATCTTCGCTCCCTCATCGACCTCATCGCCGAATTTCTTCCTGCACTCTGCTACTCTTCCTCTTCGACGACTCCCCTCACCCCGCTTATCAAGATGTCGACGATAAAACCTCTCGCAACTTTTACACCACCCTGCACAGCCCGCACCTGGTCCTCTCAACCACATCCCCACCTCCCGATCCTCGCAACAGCATGTTCCGACAAGACCGTCCGGATCTACGACCTGAAGACCTTCACTCAGCAGAGCGTCATAAGCGGAGGACACAAGCGAAGTGTGAGAGCCGTGGCTTGGAAGGATACAGGAAAGGGTCAAAGTGGAGAGAGTGTTCTAGCGACGGGATCCTTCGATGCGAGTGCGGGTATTTGGAAGAGGTGGGAGAACGCGCCACGGGCGGCAGGGAAGCCGCAGAGGAATGGAGACGCCGGCGGGGATGAGATTGACTTCACCGGAGGTCTCGCTGGGGGAAACGAATCGGATGAAGAAGAGGACGAGTGGCGCCTCGAAGTGATTCTCGACGGCCACGACTCGGAGATCAAATCTCTCGCCTTTTGCCCCACCGCTCCACTGCTAGCGACATGTTCCCGGGACAAGTCCGTCTGGATATGGGAAGAGCTGGATGACGGCGAGAACTTTGAGACGATGGCTGTGCTTCAAGATCACGAAGGAGATGTCAAGTGCGTGGCGTGGCATCCGACGGAACAGCTGCTTGCGAGTGGGAGCTATGATGACAACGTGAGACTGTGGAGGGAGGACTCTGACGACTGGGCGTGTTGTGCCTTGTTGAGTGGGCATAAGGGCACGGTGTGGTTCGTTGAGTGGGAGCCAACGGCAAATGTGGGCAGGGTGGGAAGCGAGAAGGAAGACAGAGAACGAGCGGGACCGAGATTGCTGAGCTGTTCGGATGACCATACAATCAGAGTGTGGAGGAGACGGCCGAGAGAGAGGAGAGACGGCGCGCTGGGACAGGGCAAGGTAGCGAGCATTTGGAAGAACTCGGAGTTTGAGGAGGATTGGTATGAGGAGGATCAGTTGCCGAACGTGCACGAGCGGCCGGTGTATTCAGTCAGTTGGAGTGCGAAGAGTGGGATGGTGGTGAGTACGGGAAGTGATGGCAAGATTGTGGTGTACAAGGAGGTGGAGAAGAGTGGGAAAGAGGATGTCGAGATGAGCGATGGTACAACGCCGCCGAGTGCTTCGTCGACCAAGTGGGTGGTTGTGGCGGAGTGGGAGAATGCGCATGATGTGTTCGAGGTCAATCATGCTGTGTGGGCTCCGAGAGTGGACAAGGATAAGCGATTTGAGGATGAAGAGGTCATCGTCACCACAGGTGATGATGGAGAGGTCAAGGTGTGGACGCTGGACGGAGAGTGAAGCTGGACTCTGCTGGTCGAACGGCAATTGATGCAGGACTGTACACAGCCGCTGTGATGGTCTCCTCCATAGTACCAAGACACCGAAGCACACGAATACCGAGACGTATGTCCGACTGCGATGCGGAAGTCACTCGCGCGAGGTCCACAACGCAGCACAGGGCTCGACGAATTTAACCCTCGTCCTCTCGAGTCTGCAGGATCCTCCTGTCGGACCACGCTGGAGGCCTTTCTGCGCCCCGAAGAGCGATCTTGCGGTCAAGCGGGACACTATCAGTATCTAGAAGCAAACCATCCCTCGCACCATGTGGCCCGCTCGCGAAGACAGCTCTTCGAATATCGAGGGTGCAGCAACCATACAAGCACCTCGAACGTGGATGGTTCCGAAACTGTACATGTATACATACATTCAAGAAGAAAAGGAAGACACGACTGTGATCAGCACCGCATCGCACAGTTCAGATCTCCCGAATGTCTTCTTGGTTGACTTGAGAAGACTTCGAATTATTCTACTACGATTCCTTTGTCCAGACTCCGTCTCACTCACGGTTCGAGCCAAGTAGTGCACGCGCGCGTACACTTCAGGGATCCACACTCCCGATCATCCAGCATTGCAACCATTAATTATTTAACCAATGTTGACCGTGTATGGTCTCGCATATCCCGGGTCCGCCAATAGACATAGATTTCTAGAATCCCCGTCTCCATGGCAACGATCCCAACCCCCGCGTTTCACGACATCACACTTTTGACGCACGTCGGGCATATAAAGGCAAAAAAACCCCCCAAAAAGATGGCGGGATCTTTTCTCAGATGGAACATTCGTCTGTGGGTGGGTCGTCTCGCTTGCTTCATCAATGGTCGAAGATCACGAGATGGACGGGGGAAGCATTGTCCGTGTTGGGAACGTGCCGCGTCTGGCTAGGACTGTCTGTGGGTGGTCGGGGAACCGTTGCACTCTTGGTGGGGTTTGTTGATTTCATGTGAAAATGGGAAATCCCTCCCCCGGTCACTCTTACAGTCAGTCAGTCTTCTTTGCATCACGCGTGGCTTGGCCTCTTCTCGTCTCAACATATGCTGCCTGATTCCGAATATCCTGGTCCATCGTTTGCTTGCCGTGTTGTCCTCATTGTCCTGCACTCCATCATCAACACCCGACCTCCTTCAATACCTGAAACTTGATCTCGGCCTCTGATCCCATCTCACTCTGCCCCGCCTCCCACGTACTACCCACAAACAACTGTGCGGGATCCATCACTCGAGTCCTCTCTAATCAGTGCGACAACCACAGGACGACCGACCGACCGACCGACCGACCGATCATCGACCACGACCACGACCTTGCATCAGTACACGACAGGAGGGGAACTTGCGCACATGCGCGACACGAAAGAGATGGTGCTGTCGTAGGACTATCGCAAACACCGAGGGACGACAGAAATATACATATCCATCCCCCGTCACCATACAAACCTCCATGAGAACTCCTACCCGGAGATGGAGCCTACTGGCTCTGCTCTCTCGAGGCACATCGATCCTGGCCGCCGCGAATCCTCCTCTACCTTACAACCCGACTCGCATACTTACGGGACCCAACTCGACACAAGTGTATATCTTTCGGTCAAGTGGGAACGATGGCAGACAGGCGAGTCTGCAGGTGGTGGACATAAGCAAGTCTTTCGCGTCGGCGGGATTGAATCCTACCACGATCAACAATGAGCTACCTTTCCTCTCGAAAGACGCAATGGTATCCTACACGCCAGTTGTGGACACCTTCGGCAATATCACAGTCTTGACCGGGAACTGTACGGCCGGTGCTAGCTCAACAACCCTCTGGCGATTCTCTCCCGACTTGGACTCCAACGGAGACGAAAGCTGGACGCCATACTCCACATCGA
Organism: Zymoseptoria passerinii SP63; assembly: GCA_000223825.2. Taxonomy (NCBI): domain Eukaryota; kingdom Fungi; phylum Ascomycota; class Dothideomycetes; order Mycosphaerellales; family Mycosphaerellaceae; genus Zymoseptoria; species Zymoseptoria passerinii. The sequence continues at coordinate 25,007 of AFIY01000553.1, forward strand.
CAAAGTCCGCCCCTTCCAATGGCATCGGCTTCCTCGGCCACGCAGTACCCTTCTCCTCAGACATGGGCGCCGCGATGTCCTTCTACTTCTTCGGAGGAATGTGTCCCTACGGGAACTCCACGACATCCACATGGCAGTCTGCCGCATCTTACTCCAATGCCATGCTCTCGCTCGCTCCAGCACCAGGACTCCCGACCTATGACGCAACGACGGTATCCTCTCGTGCTCCGCCAGTTACCGAAGCAGGATTCTCGATGACTCCTCTCGTCGCGACGTATTCTATCAACGCTACGGGGGAGGCGCAGACGACGCAGCAGGACTTTCTGCTGATCGGAGGACACACTCCAGCGGCATTCTTGAACACCTCTCAGATTGCAGTATACTCGCTCCCGCAAGAAGCTTGGAGTTTCGTTGCTGTACAGCAACCGACGGACTTGAAAACGGACCTGGCTGTGCGACAAACGGGAACCACGATCGAGCCGAGATCAGGACATACCGCTGTACTATCCGAGGATGGAACCAGGATATATGTGCTAGGTGGATGGGTGGGCGACGTGAACACGCCAGCGTCGCCACAGTTTGCGGTGCTGAATCTGGGAGCAGAGTATGGCGGTGATACGTCGCTGGCTTGGAAGTGGACTGTGCCGAGTCAGACTGGGTTTGGTATTGATGATGGTGGTGGGGTCTATGGACACGGTGCGACGATGTTGCCCGGTGGAGTCATGATGGTTGCCGGAGGGTATCACATATCAGCGACGTCCTCGCCACGAAGGACGAAGAGGAAGCAGAAACGAGCAGCTGGTGTTGGAGGTCAGAACGTCCTTCTCTACAACACGACGTCCTCCACCTGGGTCGAGTCCTACGAGCTCCCGTCGACCTTGACACCCGGGAAGAACGCGGGGGAGGCCTCTGGAAACGGCGGGCTGTTCAAGACTTCGCAACAGACTGGCCTTGGTGTCGGACTTGGAGTGGGCATCATCGTTCTTGCTCTGCTGGTAGCATTTTACTTCTGGTACGTGCGCCGATTACGGCGGATACGAGAACAGCGGGCGAGACAGTTGGTCATGGGCGCTTCGTCCGACAGTCCTTATGCGACGTTGCACTCGCCAAACCTCGGCGCCGGTGTCGATGGACGAGGTGGCCACCCTTGGGTAGCCAGCAGCGGAGAGCACGGTCGGCCTGAGATGAGCCAGGCTGGAGGGTCGACGGGCATGTTTGTCGACAACACACCGCGACCAGGCATGGGATCGCTGAGAAAGCACCTGATCTCCCGACCTTACAACTACCACCATGTCAATGACCTTCGAAGCGGCAATGGAGCAGGTATTCATCCGATTCTAGAGCGGCAAGACGAAGACGACACCTGCTCACCAAAGAGCCTCCACATGAACCCTTTCACAGCCGCAGCACCCATTCTTCGCAAACCAGTTCGCTCTGGAGGCGACTACTCGCCGATCGATTCCAACCCCTTCGCCGACCCGCCCGACACGCCCAATCCTCTAGGGAGCCATCCTCCGTCGTCTCCTCCCTCCCCTACCCCCCCAGCGTTGCGCGTTGGGACGCCAAGCCGACGACCCTTGACGGCAGAAGCAGACGGCAGCATGAACTGGACCATGATCGAAGGCCTCGAACTCGCTTACTCCTCGCACTCCTCATCGAATCCCTTTTCCACCGGCCGAAACTCTCCGACCCGCACCGACGACCGGACATCTTCAACTTTGAGTGATCAAAGCCATCGCTCGGCGACAAGTGGCACAGGTACAAGCTTTACACGCACGCTGTCTACGACCGCTGCGACATTGCTTAGCAATGCTCTATGGGGTGCAGCGAAGGAGACTCCTCCCGCCAGGTCCAGGTCTGAACGACCGCACACCTACGTCGGACCATCTACTTCAGCAACACACTTGCCTCTACCCCTCAACAATCGTAATGCGACGTACGAAGCCTATCGCCGTTCCGCCAGTACGCAGAAACCATACTTCCCGGCAGCCGAACAAGGCTCGACTCTCCTTTCCCACTCCTCAGGCGCCATGCGGGACGATCCTTACAACCGCGCTCTGGCCGCCGTGCAGAATGGCAACCCTGATCGTCCATCCTCGACTTCCGTTGTACCCATGGACTCCACGGCGAGGCGGTCGAAGCCAACGTTCATGGGTAGCTTGAAAAGAGCGCTGACCGCCATCAGTGGTGAAGCTGGATCCCGCACGTTCTCCTTCACAGCCGGCGGACCGGAAGTCCTCAATGAATCGGATGGCATAGACCGCATCGCGGCCTACCATGACAACGTCAGGAGGAGTGCAAATAGCAGTCCAGGGAAAAGCTATGGAAGTTTGAGTGCCGCTGGAACCAGCGGTGTGGGTGGAGCAGCGGGGCCAAGAAGAACGGTATCGGATGGACCGGAACTTGCGGCGCTGAAGAGGAAACGAGGGAGGAAAGACTGGAAGGAGATTGTGGGCAGTGGCCGAGCGGAGGACGTCTTCTTCGACACGGGAGATTGGGGTCACCCGACCCGCTCCAACACTTCCAGCACGACGACGAGTGCGGCGAGTAGCAATCCGTCTTCCGGAGTTGGAAGGCGAGGGACGACAGTCAGAAAGGCAGGCGAAACCAAGGGGAAGAGTGATTGGGATGTGGAAGACGCGGCACAGATGAGGGACGTGCAGGTGCTGTTCACGGTTCCGAAGACGCGGTTGAGAGTGGTGAACGCGGACGTCGATGAGAGGAGTCTGAGGAGCGTGAGTGATGGACTTGTTGCGGAGGGACGGAGTACGGCGGTTTGATGGGATGATGAGCATTTGGGCTGGGAAATCACGGAACAGGACTTTGGAAAAGGACGGATTGAAGACCGGGGAACGGGTCGAATGGCGTTTGCCGGTTATGGTTGGCAATGTCGATGTAGATGAGCACAACTTTGTTGGTAGCGTTTTCATTCCATCTATACACATCTTCTACAGCTTTTGGCCCTTGCCAGTGCCTACGAATGTCGCAATATGATCATAGGCTAGATTGTCGCAGATCGATGCTCTCGAGACTATCAATACTGTCGTAGACCATCGCTATACAATAATTGCAGACAGTCAGGTATCCTTGAGAGTCTCAATATAATCGCAACTACTCGCGATACTGTCGCGATCCAGTTTCGAGACTCGAAGACGAGTTCCTAAACAGGCAACAAGAGCAGTTGAAAGGGGGGGGGAATAGGCATCGACCAAGGTATCGTCGTTCAACACTGCACTGGAGACTCGACCCTTGCTTTCAACTTTTGTTCTCACATTCAACCCGGCTCCTCTGCGCCTGAGTGCAAACAGGCTACCTAAAAGGACATCCACCCGACCATCCAGCGCTTGGTGACCGTAGTGCATGCATGCAATCGCTCTCCGTGATGTCGCGTGACTCGCAATTCGCAAAAAAAAAATCAAAAAAATCAATTCTGCACAAAGACTCCGGCTGCTGTGCTTCTCCTTTTAACGCCTTTTGATGAAATCTGCACTTCGATGACCCCCCGCCTCGACGTGTCTCCGCTGCCGTATTCTCGTGTCCGAGCGGCCTTTTGCTGACCATCGCTCGCATTCGCATTCGCGATCCATGCTGTTGTGATGCGTCCCATTCGCCGACTCCGTTGAAATAAAACAGGAAGCAAGAAGGAAAGAAGAAACATGCGACTCCACGAAACATTTGAAAGAGAACAACTCCACCGACGCCTATCGTTTCCCGCTTTGGGGCTACCACTCGCCTTTGGACGGTTTAGTCAAGATCGTTGCCGAGGCGTTGCTCGTCGCCAACCAAGCGATCAATCGAAGTCTTTGCGGACTCGTAGATGCTGAAGAAGATCATGTTGACGATGGAGCTTCGCATGCAGGAGACAGCGAGACCTGGGAGAAGTTGTTAGTATATATTGGTGAGAATGTTGATCACATCGTGACAGCATACCACGATAAGATGCGCGCTGAAAGTAGTTGATGCTCGGCATTGGGACGTGAACGCCTCTGAGAGCGGCGAGGCGGGCTTTCTGGTAGGTCGTCTTGGCGGTGTCGATGGGAATGATCTGATGAATGTCAGGGTCTGTGTATTCAATGACATTTGGATGAGTTCCCAACATACAACCGCCCAGCTGGTCATTCCACACAATCCTCCCGCAATGGGAACAGCGGCACCGCCATTGAGGCCAGCGCCAGGGAAGTTGTTCAACGTCTGTTTGACCGTCTCGTACGTGGAAAAGTACATGCCTGTTCCGAGAATGTCGCGGAGAAGATGCAGACGAAAGCCAGCGTAAGAGCGAGAAATGCCACCCGTCCTCAACTGCTGGCTGAAAAGGACGAGAGAACCTGGAGTCTTGGTCTTGGGGCTCTTTGAGACGATGTGTCCTGTCTTTGTAGTCTTTCCAGCTTGTTTATCATCCTTGTGAGACGCGCCAGCCTGTTCCTTGCTCTTGAGAAGCTCCTTGTCCCGCGCGACTTTCCCAGCCAACTGTGCATTCAGCTTCATCAGCTCAAAAGGGCAGGACAACAGCGTCACGATAGCTCCCGCTCCCATGCCTGATATTCCATGACATGCGATGGTATCCCATGTCGGTAATCGTCCAGGTGTATTGGCGAGAATGAGCGGACTGCGGCCATTCAATTCGAAGAAACGTCGGTCGAGGTAGTACTTCGAGCCCTGGTAGACTCGGAACGAGATGGTCCGCACGAAAGCTATGCTCAGCGTTGGAGGGACTACGCCGCGCCAGAACGCGCGCAATCCTTCCTTCTGGTAGGCGTCTTTTGCAGCAGTCTTATAATCAATCTGGTAACCTTGCATGCGGGATTTGACGAAATCGAGGGGATAGGCTATTGTTGTGGCTACCATGCTCGAGCTGCAGGCTGCGATCTCCGTCTTGTATTGTTTGGCCATCTCTTGAACCTCCGGAGAGGGCTTGAAGTTGAAGATGCTTCCCAAGCTTGAGGCATCGCGAGGAGGGGATGAGGTCGCCGCGGTCGGCGCGGTTGGCGGAGGAGGGGCGGGGAGAGACGGTGGAGAAGATGAGGTCGCGGTGGTCGGCGCGGGAGGGTGGTGTTGTGATTTCCCGTCACCCGACGAGTTCATCTCACGTGCAACACTGAGGCGCGCGGCGCTCCATGTGCGAAGATGAGTTGTAGGTGACCGAGAATATCACTATTGAGAAGAGGAATCAGTAAAGTGCTTCCGCGAAGCAAACGATCCTGGCGTGTCGATGGTGGCAGTCGGTGGCGGCGTCGGCAATGGCAATGGTAGAGGGCGTAGTGGCAGAGGGCGGCGATATGGTTGTTGTGGTGGTGATGTTATTGCAGTGAAAGTGAAAGTGGAGTGACGAGTGTTCGACGTTGGAGTGAAGTTCAAGCTGCCTCGCGATTCGGCCAATTGAAAATTGATGACCCCACTAATACAGGGTTCTACCCGACGACGGCCCGCTTTGTAGATCTCGGGCTAAGGCACCGCCCCGCAGCTCGAAAGCATGTGAAAGTAGAGCTCCTTGGCCCCATCAGGAATTACCTTGCTGGGATTGTTCAGGACGATACTAGTGACGATGCAAAACATCTCTCTCCCAACGTCCTGAGTACCGAGCACACCGAATGCGCGTCATGGCAACAATAAGGACCTGCCTGGGGAAGAAGGAGAGACTTTCCTGGTCCCAGCTGCCCATAAGGGACCACCAGCTAGTGACCAAGATGGGGTGAAGTAGTTCCACCGCTGGTGGGAATGTGCTCGTAAATATCTCAGATAATATGGGTAGCTAATTCTCCAGATCATCTGGCTGTGTTACATCAAACTACATCCAGAGTCTCTGATATCGATCATACTGATCCAAGTGATCTCACCTCCCCTCCCCTCAGAACCAAATCATACCAACTCCGACGCTACCCGCGAGGACCAGGAAGCTCCACCCGAGAACGAGCATCGCTCCCTCACTCGGCGCCACCTTACCCGTCCCCTCATCACCGCCGGCTGTCGCACCACAACTCGCCCTCCCACACACGAACTCTGTAGGGCAGCAACCGCCACCCAGGCTTGCCGCACAACTCTGCCACCCATTCGCACAGCTCCCGGTCAACGCACTCACTCCATCTGTTGCCGTAGCGGCAACGCCCACTCCGACGGTCACGCCGTTGGTCTCTACAACATTCGTGGTCGCGGTAGAGGGGCATGAAGTCGTGTCGCAGTTCCGGTCGACGCGGCAGCAGCCACCGAGGTAGACGGCCGAGCACATGTAGAAGCCTGTAGGGCAGCCCGAGACGGGTGGACGGGATGTGGAAGTCGAAGGTGCGCTGCTGGTGGGTCGTATAGGTTGGATCGCGGTCGCGGACGTGGAGTCCGTGGGTGTGGGAGATGCTGCAGGCGAGACAGAGGACGGGAAGATGGTGACCGTGGTCGCGGAGATGACCGTTGTGGTGAAGACCGAGCCGGACTCCGAAACCGTGACGATCACGATTGGCGTATGGTCGGTCGTGATTGTTGTCGGCGAGGGGTTCGGAGGTGGGCGGGATGTAGTCGATGGGGTCGCAGCCGTCACGACGACGGTGTCGGTGCCGTAGAAGACGCATCCGACGTCTAAACAGGATGCTCCGGGAATGCAACAGCCTCCGTTGGGACTGTTGGGACAACTTGTGTAGCCTGCTGCCGTATTGCACTCCGCGATGTCGTTTCCACAATTCGCTCCATCAGGACAACAGCCCACTCCTTCTGATGTCCTGATGCAGGTCTGACCAACGTCACAGCAGAGGTCAGAGCCAATACTGCTACAGCTGTCCGTCATTCCTGGACATCGGAAGTCCCTGCCGAGAATCTCTCGTTCAAATAAATTCCAAGATCTTCTCTTCTCATACTGCTTGTGCATCGCAACAGCCTGCTGCAGCTCCGCTGTGCCTGATGAGTTTGCACGCAGCTCTTGGTCATCATCCTCACGCACCCCCTCGAATGCCCAGTAGTCCAAGAAGAACTTCTCTCCCGCATCGACGCCCATCTTCTTCATCCCAACTGGCATCTCCCTCTTCAGCCTCTTCTCAGCCTCCAGCCCACGCTTGACGAGTTCTTCGTGATCATGATGGTACTCCACGGCTCGAGGCTGGTCGTGCGACCGTTGCAGGTCTTCCGAGGCGAATGCTTGCTGACATATGACGGCGAGTAACGTCGTCGGCAAAGCCAGCCAGTTGATGAATGCTTTCATCGAGCCGCAGCGGAAGTGATGCTCAGCCGCAGCGCAAAGTCAGGGTCAGCTCGAAGTAGTCGTTGCAGACTGCGGATTATACGCTCTAGTGGATGTCGTGCGACGCGTGTATCACTGCGGATGAGTTTGCTTTCGGGTAGTCACAGACTGCGGCGTAATGGGGCGTGTTGAAGTGAGACTCGAGGAATTGGGAAGTGATGGAAATGTGGATGGCAAGACGACCTACGTGATATAGCTAGGATTGTGACGGTGCAGCGCGCCTTCCGGCCTGTGTCCTGTCGGCGTCACATCCGACAATTGAAGCGAGTCGTGGAGAACAAGGAGGAAGTTGGAAAACGTGATGTGAGGCTGGAGATGGCGGGGAGAGCAAGGATGTGAGGAAGCCCAGCTCGACGACGAACAGCGCTGAGTAAGGTAAGCTCACATTTATTGCTGCCCGACATTCACAACGATCACGGCAGACCAACTACTAGTAGTATTCCGTACTCATCTGTACTGCTATTTTCACGACTCCGAGGTCCGGTATTCGTACTCACATGGTGTCCAAGGATTCTGGCAGTCTCATGTACTCGTCGATTACATGCGCCGACGGAGTGAATGCATGATTCACCTCATGAGTGCGATCGATAACCCTCCATGCCGCTTCCACCGCGAGAGTCGCCCTCATCTCTTCCATCCTGCCGCGCCCCCGCCCTGTTCAAATGGCCGCCTCTAATGCCTCGATCCATCACACCTTCCTCTTTATCCTCCCGCTTCATTTCTTCCTCCTCACCGACCATCCAATCCTCCATACCGAGCCACCGCGACCAATCCGCTTCAGCTCCCCTCACCTCCTCGTCCGGCACATTTCTCAATGGCTTCATGAATGGCACCGTCTCATCTCCACCTGCACCACCACCAACGCCACCTCCAGACCCAACATCATAAGCTCGCTTACAGCTCCTCCACCCGCCACTCTTCGCCGCGAAGAGGTAGTTCCTCCTCTCACACTCCACATGCGGCATGATACCTTTCACGTAGTCGTCGCCGAAGAAGCCATGTAGAATGGGAGGTTTGTCGAAACCGGTCACGACGAGCCGGCGGATATAAGGTATCGGTGAGACGAAAATCGGTGGGCCTTGCGAGCGAGACGGAGAAGGGTTGGGACGCAGATTTGAGGGCCCGTTGCCGGACGAGAACGTGAATGCGCTGTGTGTGTTGCTTGAAGATCGTCCGCCGTGTGATGAACTTCGTTGTCCTGCTCCTCCCACCGCTGCCCCTGCTGCACCGCCAGACTGATTCGAACACGTGACCGGAGTCCCTAGCCACTGGAACGGAAGCCGTATGTTGATCAGTGCGCATACTGCTTGCGTTCCGGGATCGTGTTGTGCGTGGTCGAGGAAGTAGCGCTGGCAGGATTGATAGGCTGGATGCCATTCGAGGATGTCGAAGGAGGGCGAGGTGAGCGAGACAGGTCGAGCGGCATCGACAGGTGCGCGAGAGGAGGAAGAGGCGTGCTGATTGTACTGTGGAGGGTTGCTGTCGTCGTTCGGCGGATGCTCCGTGCTGTAGTTTGTGGTGTACGGGTTGAAGGACTGATAGCTTGGTTGGTACGTGTGGTCCATTGCGGAGGTAGTCGATCGTCTCGCCGTTGTCACCGTAGAGTGCGACCGGGTCTGTATCAAGATTTTCTGGTTCTAAACAGTCCTTCTCTCACGGTCGTACAATGGCTGTGGAGCTAGCTGGTCATTGATTCTGCATGAAGCTCCTTCCGCATGAACAACGTCGATCGTTGGCGCCCGGTCGATACTAGCACCTGGATCGGGAGAGGAGATAATGAGAGAGCGGGCGATCTACCTACCAAGCAAGCATTCAGTCGAGGCAGATATATCGCGTTGGGGGGGAGTCAATGCGTGAATGAATGAATGAATGAATGATAATAATATTAGAAGAGCTCTCCCGTCCACTACAGGCTGAGTACTACTCCACCTCGGACCCGGAGCGTTGGTCCGGCAAAGGCCGAAAGCCAAAGCCAGCCAAAGCCCGCAGAGTTCAGCCGCCGCCAGAGTCCAGAGTCCAGACTGAGGTGTGCGGAGAAGAAGAAGTCCCGACGGGAAATGTTTAATCCACCTCGCCAATTCTTCGGAGAGGCACGAGATCTCATCACATGCCGTCTTCAGCAGACGAACAGAACAGAACAGAACAGAACAGAACAGACATCGGACACATGACTAATAAGGTAAACGAACCACACGTCTCCTCCCAGTCAGCCTCTTGCATCCGGGATAGACCATGTCGACCACCGGCAACATCGATCCATCCTCACCACCACCTTTCCTAAAACACCCCCCGAAACCGATCATCACAATAGCACCGGCCGAAAGGTAAGCGACAGACGTCATGCTATGTGGGACTTCCGAGGGACCTCACCCTTTCGACTTCACGATACTTCCCACTGTACCAATGCCTTCTTCCTTCTCTCTACCACTCCCCTCTGCACACCACATTCCTTACCACACGCCCGTTTCATGACCCCACGATTCCTCAAGATGGCCGCCTCTAAATCCCCTCTGACCGACCGAATCGCACTCGCCAATGGACTCAGCATTCCCTCCCTTCACCTAGGAGTCTACCTCATGACCTCCAACGAGGCCTCCACCGCCGTCTCCTCCGCTCTTCAGATCGGCTATCGAGCCGTTGACTCGGCGCAAATGTACCACAATGAGCGCGCAGTCGGTTCTTCGATACTGTCATTCCTCGCCGCAAACCCCGACGTCAAAAGAGAAGAAATTCACTACACGACGAAAATTGCGAATAACGATGGATACGAGGCGGTGCGTAAAGGGATAAAGCAGAGCGTCAAGGAGTGTGGGCTGGGCTATGTGGATTTGCTGCTAGTGCATAGTCCGTACGGAGGAAAGAAGGCAAGGGAAGAGAGCTGGAGAGCCGTGGAAGATGCCATTGATGAAGGAGAGTGCAAGATGGGAGGCGTGAGTAATTATGGAGAGAAACATGTAAGTCGTGCATAACAATGCCAAGAAATTTTCAGTTCACCTCAGTCTGCCTAAACTTCCGCCAAGGCGACTCCAATATCCCAATTTTGACGACGATCAGATCGAGGAACTGCTCGCCTCGAATCCGCGGCACAAGCCTCTCGTAAACCAACTTGAAGTTCATCCCTTCAATACCCGAATTGCCCTCACCTCCTACTGCCAAAAGAACGACATCACAATCCAAGCCTACGCGCCTCTCGCCCGAGCTCTACGAATGAAGCATCCGGTCCTGCTCGAAGTGTCGAAGAAACACGACGCTACGACGCTACGCCGGCGCAAGTCATGGTGCGGTGGAGCTTACAGAAGGGATATTGTCCATTGCCGAAAAGTGTGTGCCAGGAGCGCATGGAAGAGAACTGTAGTGTGGGAGGGTGGACTTTGGAGGAGGAGGACGTCAAAACGTTGGATGGCTTGGACGAGTATTTGGTTACTGGTACGTTACATTCTGGCGAGGATACAGGCGCCTCGACCAAGTGATCGATGTGTGCTGACCTTTTCATGCGCAGATTGGGACCCTGTGGACGCGGAATGAGATCCCTCTTCATGGTCGAGATGTCGGAAGGGCGAAATTTTCCAATCCTGGGTTTTGGGAGGATATATGTCGAGGAGTTGCAAAATACCCCATGCTACGTCTTCAGTCTACGGCCATGTTTCGCTTGAGCTGTTCTCTCAGCTTTCCTCACTAACTTTCTTTGCTCTCACTTGTTCACGGTCGAGTCCAGACCGTCAGAGCACCTTTTCAGTCGACCCAGGCGATCCGCGACCATGAGGTTAAGCTCATCTTCAAGACGCCCGAGCCACTGTGATCTGACCCAGGGCTGCGCATTCCCGCCACGGTGTCGAAGAAGAGCAAAATCCATTCATTGAGGGGATGGGCCGGATCTTGGACTACTGTTCTATTGATTATCCCTAGAACAAATCATGCATCGATCGTTCCAGGAGCTGTCATGATCTCCAGCATCGTCGCTAGCCACAAGGTCGGCTGATGATCTTCCAGTCCATCTTTACTGATCTCTTCTCCGTGATTATGGTGAGCAGGTCATGTACTTGCATGCCTACGGCATCGATCAGCAGCCACCTGGTTTTCCCGTGGCCTTCTGTCGCCTCCAGTGCGTTCCTGTACAGCGTTCTCTCGAACCGATTATTAACATCCGCGCCGGCAACAAACAGTACCCTCACAATCTCCTCGTGGCCCTGCTCAGTTGCCACTTCAAGCGCGCTTGAGATCCACCATTCGGGAGCAGGCTCAGCGCCTTCCGAGCTATCCAAGGCCTCGATGTCCGATCCCGCATCTAGCAATAACTGGTAATGCGACGCTATTCGTAGCGCGGAGCGCACCTCCCGGTCCCGGGCCTCAGCTCCTTCATGGGGTGGGTCCTGGCAACATCTGCATTATTTCCCTGCGACCGTTGCCCGATGCCTCAGACACGGTCGCAGCGCTCATCTCCAGCGGCATCAGGGTTTGTGGCAGCATCCAGTAGCCTGTGCACTGTCCATGTGCGACCATAGGAAGATGCTGCCCACCGCGCTGACTTGGTTCGTATTTCTGCCAGAGTGTTGACATCCGTCCGCTTCCGCATTCACAAGCTGTCGAGTTGCCCGTGGTTATTCCTATATACATGATACCCAAGCCTCGATACAACAGTTGTAACAAGAGTACGAAACGAGCATGATCAAGTAGACAAAAGGCGACCCCAGAGTCCTCAGTCGCAGACATATCCTTGATCAACTAAGACCACGATGCGGGTCCAAAGACACCACTTTCTCCAACTTGAAGCCGCGGACAGCCTCCAGAGCCCTCACAGCCTTGATTGACGACATTATTGCCCCACCAATTGACGACAAGACTGCCATCTTTCGGCAGCTGCAAAGCGAAGAAGATGATCAAAGCGGAGACAGCAATGCCGCAAGAGAACGCCGCACTGATGACATAGTTCCACTGCGTTGAGTACATGTCAGCCAGATGTCAACTCTGCTGCTCACACGCAATTTTCGACTCACCTTCGACCAGAATGCAAGGTATCGCTTCCGGATGTACACGAACGAGATGAGGTTGACGTAGAGGTTTGGTAGATGAAACGCCAGGTTGTAGGGCGAGCCGAACGAGACGGGACCCATGCACAGCATGACGGGATGGATCTGGCGGACCAAGGGTGAGCGCGGGTACTTCTTCTGCAGAATCCAGTAGAGGAAGACAAGGAGGAACCCCAGAGGGAACCCAAGCAGCATCATGTTGTACCGCTGGCCTGGGCCAAAGAGCTTCTTCGGTGAGAGAACACCCCAGAAGAGAGTGACTGTGAAAAAGCTGGTCTGGAGAGGGCAGGTAAACCGGAATGGGGCGTCCGGTGTACACACGTCCTTGATATCCATGATGAAGTTGAATTGTAGGGATGAAACGATGGCGTAGAGGACCGTGGCAACAACTTGGCACCAGAAGGCCGTCCGTGGAGGAACTTTCATATAATGTGCCATCTTGAGATCGCTGGCAAAGCCAAGTGCTTGCCATGAAGACATATAGGCCCAGCACTTGAAGAATATCAGCCCGTTGGCGTTTCCTGCATTGATGAGACCACCGACGATGGCTGCCAGGGTGTTGATGGCGACAGGCATCCCGGTGACTGCCTGAATGATGCCGATGGGAATCAGGAAGACGATTGGAAAGATCAGACCGTAGAACAAGGCGCCGACGCTGGCTCCTGTGGGCCAAGCAGCCAGACCTGCGATTCCGAAAATCGTCGGCACGATCAAGAGAACCAGATAGTGCCAGTCAGGGACCTCTTTGTAGACCTTCATGAGTCGGTAGTGGACATCCTCTTCGACCTCGCTGTCTTCCACCTTGCCGCGAACTTGGCGCCAGATGGCTTGCAAGCCTCGAACGATGCTCTGTCTGTAGAAAAAGTACACATACGACAGAGCAGCGGAGTAGGAAGCAAAGGACCAGATGGTGTAAACAATGTAGCCAGCCGAGAACCAAGGTTGCGAATATTGCTGGTAGGAAGCCTCGTCGAACAGCCCCTTATTGTTCAGCACCTTGGTGACATTGAAGCGGCTACCTGTGTTGTCGAATGTCTCGTTAGAATTGATCGGCAAATAGCCCGTCTGCCAGGCGTTGTTGTACCAGATAATGAGGATCATCACAGCGGCGACGAGCACTCCCACTATCTGATTGGCTATGGCAAATGTCGGCAGATACAGTCCCGAGTATCCTGCCGCTGTGAAGAGGTTCCAGTCAAAAGTCGGCCAAGGGTTGAGACCGAGCCCTCCAGTAATGCCAGCCACCGCGTCGAGGTTGATGTTGTTGCTGGAATAAATCACATCAGTATGTCGATTCGATAAACACGCATGGCGCGGAGCTGATGACCACGGATACTTACGGGGCGATCCAGGTGATCCACGAGAAAAGCGACATGGCACCGAAGAGATATCTTCATTGATAGTCAATACGTGTGTGATCTGTATGAAAGAGCCACACTTACCCGGGCAGCATGAAGTATACTGTCATGAACAGGGTCGCCCAAAGGAAGATCTTCTCTCGAGACCAGGTGTATACTCGTTTGAATGGCCCCCGTACAGGCTCATCCGATTCCGAGTGAAACGCCTTGATCAGTGCAACATATTGCAGGGACATTGGCCAGATTGCGATCGAGGGATACACCAAAAAGCGCCTGAGAAGACCGGCCAGTCCGACACCGAAGAGGTTGACGGCGAGCGAGATACAAATTTGGTATCCTCGATCGCGGGCGAACGGCATGTTGAAATACTGTGGCATGGCCTGCACAGGGATGATGTAGTTAGTGTAGGGCGTAGTGTAGGCGACGTTGGCCATGATGGTGATCATCATATGTTCCTTCTGATTGAAAGGGCCCGGGTTCAGTTCGAACTTTTGACCGCGAACTGTGAAGCTCCACTTGGGCAGCACGCGGGCGAGGAATTTCCCCGCGGGATACGCAACCAACTGGGCCACATTGGGTCCGACACTGATGTTCGGGTAGCGGAACGCGAACAAGTTGTCGATGAAAATTCCAAAGAAGCAGAAGATGATGCCAAGAAACCATGCTCGAAGAGTGGAACACGGCAGATTCGGATCGTCAGTTGGGTCGGCGACGGCACGAACTTCGGCATAGGGTGAGTTCTCAGTCGCCAGAAGAGCCTCGAGCTTCATCAATCGGAGGGTCTCATCCTTCTCTGGGAAGTCGTCGATCGGCGGGTTCGCAAGAAAGTCCTTCATCGAGTTCAACGTCTCTCCGGAGAAGTTCTGATCGGATTCGTGCATGTATACGAGCTCCTTGATGATCTTGATTGTTCGTTCGAGGGTGATGTCTTGGAGACCCTCCTTCAACTTGGCCGTCTCCTCGGCCGTCGTTTCGAGTTTCTTTTCCCTATGAACGACATCAGACGCTTGTAAGGGGGTAAATTCAACGATACTGACACATCCTCATGCTTCTCCGTAGACACCTCTATCGGCGTTGATGGCCTGGCAGCCTCTTTGATATCCAACCCGTCCTTCGACATTTTGCTAAATGTCCCAACAGACCTCGAAAGAGAGGACCAAGTCGTACCGATGGACGCAAGTGTAGACGTGTTATACTCTTACCGTCGACGAGATATCAAGCAGGTCTCGCCGTGGTTGGCGGGGTTCGGGCTCCAATGCTACCTATGTCGTGATCAATCCTGGCTCTCACGTTGGAGCAGGGACCCAGCAAGGGTTGCAGCCATGTTCATTGTCACCTCGGTACTGTATCTGTGCTGCCAGGGTGAGCATACCGGCCAACTAGTAGAACAGTTGGAGGTCCGTGAGAAGTGCAGTCGCTGGGCATGGGTGTACATCGCGTCCTCTCCGGACCTACACGGAAAGCTGAGGCGAACGCAACGAAGCATTGCTCCCATTGGCAGAGGCGTGAGTTCTTGTGCACTCACAATCGCGCACAAGACCGCTCCGAACGTGAGCACCGCGTACCTGGTCAGTGGTACCTACCCCACATGCGACGAGATACTAACGAAACGCATGCACAGGGTCTGTCGAGAGTCGTGATGCTTGTCCAGATGCTTGCAATCTCTTGGACTCGTATCTTGCATATATGCCCTGATCCATACCTTGATCCGTGACCTCCAGATGGTGGCGACCCCTCTTTCAATATCGGCATATCCAATAGTTATCTTGATCTTCCGACTCTAGTGGGTCGTATCGGTGGCGTGATAACGATGATGATGGGCCTAAGACGGAACGAAGAAGACCGAAGGCGAAAGTGGTAATAAAATCAATGCTCATGAAAAAATGCCCACCAAGACTCTCACGCTCACGCTTGCGTAGACGCTAAGCCTAGTCTAATTCATGCGCGAGCTGCGTGAACGAGAACCACCAAAACTCACGCCGGCGTGGACAAGAAACTGCACGCACCTCACCTTCTCCGCACGCCTCTTCTCGGTCTCCCTCCCTCGTACACACGTGAGCACATCGACCAGGTCATCTTTCTTTTCTTGCAAGGAAGTGGGTCAATGACAGTCATGTCCTGGCTGGACGTTACAATCAGACGTGACAATCCCCGCACTCGACGGGAGGTACATGTGCGAGATGATCTCCTCTTCGTATGGAGCTACAACAAATTCGTGGGTTGTACTCTTCTGCTCCCACCACACTGAAGAGGTCGGATCGCTATAGCCATATACACGATGCGTCTTGCCTGGTCAAGCGATGAGTCGGACGACTTCCACTTCGCCCCCGATACGCCCACCCATCGGGCGAATCCGCAAGAGACGTACACAGAAACAAGTGGGTCCATTGTTGCTGTCTTCTCTATGGTTGAGGTCCGGACTGACCGCCTACAGCCTTCGACACCGACTCCTTCTACGGGAGGGTGCGACAGCTGTACTCTGACAAAGTGCTCAAGACCCAGCTGGACCAGCTCAAGCAACAGGGCAGCTACTATGCATTCAATCTGAAATGGAACCCCAAGTATGAGCTTGGAAGACTTCACGGTGGGAAAAGCTCGGTCAGTGTGCATGCTGGCTTGCGTACAATGTGAGCGCCCGCTGAAGACCCGCAGATCACCGGCGGCAACGTCTGTTTGTTCTGGGATTCCGACGTGGCCAAATGGATCGAAGCCGCGTGTTACTTCCTCTCCTCGCCTGAGGGCCAGCAAAGTGACCATCGTGAAGAGTACAAACTCGCCATTGATGAATTGATTGCAATGATGGAACGTGCGCAAGGCTCGGATGGCTACTTGGGCACTTACTTTACCGTAGTCGACCGAAAAGGCAGGCTACGGAACCTGAGGGACATGCATGAGTTGTGTATGTCTGCTCCTGTCTGTTGATCGATATTTGCTGATCAACTAGACTGCTGCGGACATTTGCTCGAAGCAGCTCTCGCCCACCATCAGTATAGCCACTCCACCAGGTTCTTGAACATCATGATTCGGTATGTCGCTCTCTTGATAAGGAATTTTGGCCCGCGACCCAGCCAACGACACGGCTATCCCGGACATCCCGAGCTCGAACTCGCCGTCGTGAGACTGTACCATCGGACCCGAAATCCCGAACATCTCGCCTTTGCACGCTATCTCGTCGGCACCCGAGGCGTGATCGAACCGGACCTGGGGAACCGCGCCTTTTTCGTGTGGGAAGCGGAGCAGCGTCAAGACAAGTTCTACTACAGGACAATGGAAACCATCACCGATGGACGCTACGCACTGTGGCACGCACCATTGAAGGAGCAACAGACCATGCTGGGACACGCAGTACGTGCCATGTATTTGGTCACTGCAGCTGCAGATCTCGGCGATGACTTCCTTGACTCAGCTCGCAGACTATGGAACGATACTGTGAACAACAAGATGTACCCTACAGGAGGAATTGGTAGCGATGACAGAACCGAGGGATTCTCCGAAAGACCGCACTTCCTCCCCGACACTGAAGCCGAGGGCGGCTACGCAGAGACGTGTGCCAGTATAGGTCTATGCATGCTGAGTGAACGTCTTCTGAGCCACAGGCTCGATGGCCGAGTGCGGGATGTCTTGGAACGCAGCCTCCTCAACACCTCTTTGGGTGGCGGCAGCCTTGATGGGACCCGATTCTTTTATGCAAATCCACTTGCGACATCTCCAGGCGGCGATACCAAACGGTCCGAATGGTTCGACTGTTGCTGCTGTCCTCCCAACCTGTGTCGGACAATTGGTATATTAGGAGGCTATACCTGGTCGACTCAGATAAGCGAAACGACCATTGATCTCAACATCTATCTCTACCTCTCTGCCACACGAAGCATTCGTCTACCGGGCTCCGATGACCCCGGCGAAGCCACCGTTCGTGCCATGAGCGGGATGCCCTGGGCTGGCAAAACGATGTTCGAATTCTCCGCGCCTGCACAATGGCGATGGACTGTCCATCTCCCAGTTCCCAGCTATGCCAAGGACTTCCGCATCAACGGCACTGCCCTTACCAGCGAGCCCGCGAATGGCTTTCAAACAGTGCACCTGCCTGCCAATGGCCAGCTCGTCGTTGACTTCGAAATGCCGGTGGTCCTCGAGTCTCCCCATCCTGCAACACAAAAGGATACACTGACCGTGCTCCGTGGGCCGCTCGTATACACCGCAGAGAGCTGGGACAACGTTGCGCTGGTGCAGCATGCCTCGGGCTTTCAGAACATTGGCCTGCCTGAAACGGCAGCCTTTGAGACTGTCTCAATCGACATCGCCGGCCATCACATGCTCAGTCTCGTCACGCACGATGCCCGGATCCTGGCGCCACGGGAAGGTGCTGATGATGTTGGTTCGGCCAAGATTGTGACGGGCCAGCCAGTAGCTCGGGCACGCACATGGGTGCCTGCGAAGCGGCCTTTGCGGCTGATACCCTTCTTTGCGAGGTGCAATCGCAGGAACTCACAGCAGCTCAGGACGTCTTTTCAACGGGTCGCAGATGGTGATGTGTGGCATTGAGTCTGCCATTTCCATCTATTCCTATGCTCAATCTTGATCCTGGACTTTCCTCGATCTCGTCTATGCTAAAGGTTGTTGATCCTGTCAACGAGGAAGCTCTTCGCTGTGCCGACGTCGTTAAGATACGCCAGATGGGCGATGGTGACAATCAAAGTTCCTTCGCAAACTAGGTCGCCGAATTCGCAGATGACCTTCGTCTTCTCTGCCGGGAAATTCGGAATACGTCCGACATTCTGCTTGTTCTTGGTGTAGCCGTACAACACTACCCCTTTGATCTGATTCATCACTGTGGAAGATAGCGTGCTGATCGATCCTGCCATGAGAGCCGCTCCTTGGCTGAAAGCGTGTCAGCCCGAACCTATCTCCGAACGTGAGTGACTGTTGGCCTTACCTGTAGCCACCTGCAACGATCTTGGTGTTTGGACACTTGGAATTGGCGAGCTTGAGAAGCCTTACTCCTTCGTCGATGGCGGCCTGGGTGGTTCCCTTTGGCTGCAGATTGGCGAACAGATCTCCGCTGTATTTGCCTCCGTCCACGCCCTGACAAGCAACGTTACCCGAGCCATACTGCGCCTTCAGAGCATCGCATGTCTGCGGGCCGGGGACAATGCCCATGTTGCCGGGTCTGAAATCGGGGTCAGAGTGTGTCCAGAGAGTTTGTGAGACTGCATCACTCACTCGGTAGATCCACGAGCGTAGATGAAAGTGATCTGTTTGCAGGATCCATTCTCAAGCTCGGTGGACGTGATGCCGCGTTTTTGCACACTGCTACTTTGCGAGCTGGCGATCTGAGCAAGGTCGATCTGGACGCTGTCTTGTGCGAATGCCGAAACGGCCAAGGTGGAGAGGAAGAAAGCAGATGTTCTCATGATGGCGGGTTGTAATCAGAATAGTGGGTGAAGATCGATGTTCTTGTTGCCGTGCGAAGCGTGCAACGGACGCCCTTCATCCTTCTTTTATGTTCGGCGGTCCAAGTGGGGACCTTTCTTGAGCGGAGCGAACAACCCTGTCGTTGCACAAGCAATACATTGTTGCTTCTGTAAATTGCTGCGTGCATATCGCCTACCAGATTTCCAGTGTTTTGCTATTGAGAGCTGTCGCTTTGCAAGGCGATGACCGACGTTCAGCAACGGACACATGTCTGTTTGTGGGCATATGGGTTGGTCGACGTTGTAGGAACAAGCTCATGACCCCGGACAGATGTCCCTTTCTCGATATTACCCCGGATCTGCACTATTTTAGCGCTGTGACTGAAGTCGCTCCTTCCTACTTCGGCGGACCACTCGCAGAGATCTGGAAAACTAGGGCAGCCGAAATGGCCCACCCGGCCACTTTCGAGCGGTTAAAACTCAATGTTCAACGCCTGCAGATCTGGGTTGGTATGCCAGCGACAATCCGGGGTAGACCCGCCGGACCAAGAGCTCTTTTCGATCTTGCTCCGAAATGCTGGGGTTCCTGAGATGGAACGGCTGAAGCTTCCAGTCCTTTGATAGAGAAAGTTGGGTACGTGTAGTCGTGCAGAGAATTGGTCTGTGCGATGTGAGTCCAACGAGTCTGGCACGTTAGACTAGCTAGACATGCTGGTGTATGTGGCCACATCTTCATGGAATGAGGTCGTGGTTTCCGTTCATGCGCAGGTCGTCGAGGAGGGGAGGTCTTGTCTCGACTCAGACAGTCGATTGCCCCACTTTTGGACAAGCGTGGCTGTCTCCTTCGCCGTGGAGGAGGAGATGTACGCTCCGCCCTTTTTCAGGTAGAAATTTACAGACTGCATGGAAGTCCTTCGCCGTCAGCTCTCCCTTTCCCTCCAGCTGTGAGCTCGGATGAACGATTGAGAGACCTGCGCACCGTTGCCGGCGACCGAAGATATCCTCCCGCGCCGCCATCGAAATCCGGCAAGTGGTCGGTCAGCTCCAACATCACCTGCTTCGTAGCTGCAGCTGTTCGCGTGTCGCGTGTCAGATCACCGGAGATCGATAGGATCCCTCTGGACCTACGATCAGAGATTTGTGATGAGTCGAGTCTTCTTCCTACACATACAAAGCGCATGCGACAGGAATGTCCGAGTCGCAAATGTAACAGGGATGAAAGTGCCTGATGTAATTGATCCACCCACCGACGAAGCACAAGTTTTATTTTGGGGCCTGTCATAAGCAGACAAATCTGACAGGCAGGAATCCTGCAGGAAGAAACGCCTATGCTGACCGTCCGGGACTCTCCCACACCAAGCAACATCTTCCGACAGGCCGCGCGTGCTACAACACTGGACAGCATATAGGACAGCATAGCCGTCCAACAGCCAGGACCTGTATCTCCACCTGGCACTCATACCATGGCTTCTACTGCTCTACTATTATTTGGCGCAGGTGTCATCAGTCACTTGGCCTACTTCCGCCGTGGTGAACATCATATGCACTCAGTCCGATACATCCAAGCCTTTACCATCGTCTTCGTTGCGAGTGTTCTCGGACTCGTCAACTACAGCGGGGTCGCTATCTCCTCCGCCGTTTTCACGACCGCGTCCATTTCGTGCGCATGGCTCGCAGGCGTGTATTCCAGTCTACTGATCTACCGATGCTTCTTCCATCCTCTCAACAAATTTCCCGGACCATTCCTCGCCCGTCTGAGCTCTTTCTGGCTTACCACGCAGCTCACAGGCTGCAAAGGCTACAAGGTTATCCAGGAAATGCACAATCAAAACGGCCGCTATGTTAGACTGGGCCCCAATACTCTCTCCGTCATCGACCCAGAGATCATGCAGCCAGCCTACAGTGCGGGCTCCAGGGTCATGAAGGCGGACTGGTATGACGCCTGGCGTCCACGGCAAAGTATGCACACGACCCGGAGCAAGCCATTGCACGATCGTAGACGACGAGTCTGGGCTCCCGCATTCAGCGACAAGGCCATGCGAGAGCACGAGACTGTGGTGTCGGACTTCAACAACAAAATCGTGGGGAAATTTAGCGAGCACAGTGGCGAGCCCGTCGATGTCTCGACCTGGTTTAATTTGTACTCATTCGACATTATGGGTCGGCTGGCCTTCGGGAAGGACTATGGCATGGTCGAAGGTGGCAAACGTCACTGGGCTTTAGACCTTCTTGTTGAGGGAATGGAGCTGACTGGATTACGAATGCCAGTGTGGTTCATCAGGATACTGATGATCATTCCGGGCTTGGCCAAGGGCTACTGGAAGTTTATCAAGTTCTGCCAGGATGAGGTGACGTGGAGAGTGCACAACAAGAACGCCAGCGGAAACGACATTATTGGCTGGCTGCTCAAAGCGTACGCTGGCGAGAAGCATCCGGACAAAGATCCAATGCTGCTTGGTATGTGTTATTGTAGCCGTTCAGTATGCGCTCTGACACTAACAGCGCTGTAGCCGACACCCTACTTATAGTTGTAGCTGGAAGCGATACGACCTCTGCGACTTTGACGTTCCTTTTCTACCATCTGGCTGCCGATCCGAGCCAACAGGAAAAACTTCGAGAGGAACTGAAGGCGCTCATTACCCGCGAAGACTGGTCTGATAAAGACATCCAGAATGCCAATCATCTGAACGGCGCGATCGACGAAGCGCTGCGACTGCACCCCGCTGTTCCGTCCGGGCTCATGAGGAACACACCGGCCCAGGGACTGCAGGTCGAAGAAGTCTTCATTCCTGGAAACGTTGACTTCTTCACTCCGCTTTACCCGATGGGCCGAGGTGAGCTCACGATCGTAGTGCTGTACTTACTGTGTGCTGACACTGCGCCGCAGACGAGTCCATTTACGAGGATGCCGGGTCTTTCGTACCAGAGCGATGGTACTCCAAGCCAGCGATGGTCAAGCACCGCGACGCCTTCGCACCATTCTCAATGGGACCATTTAATTGCATCGGCAGGAACCGTGAGTCTGCTGTTCTCGCCATTCTTGACAACCTCGCTAACCATACGCAGTCGCTCGAATGGAGTTGCGGACTCTGACCGCTACGCTGCTGCTCAAATACAACGTTGCCTTCGCTCCAGGCGAGGATGGCACGACGCTAATGGACAATCTCAAGGATCACTTCACCGTGTCGCCTGGTAGATTGAATCTCACATTCACTCCGATCTCGACCTGAGAGGCTGGGAGGTGCAACTGAGGGGCTTGGAGGTGCACTCGAGTGCGATCAAGGTGGCAAGTACCTTCGTAGTATCGTGCAGCAGACGCTGCCGGCGTAGTTTACCTTGACTCAGAAAATTAGTGCAGTCTTACCCCCCAAGTTCTGTTGTCTGTTGTCCCTAACATCAAATCCTTGATGCTTCTGTCGAGCAAGACCATATTGGGCTGAAGATCTCGACGGGATGTCTGTTCAGACGCTTGACTAAACGCTTCCGGACAAACGTGAGCTGTCTCATGCTCAGATGGCAGGCAGCGGTTAGTCGAACCCTGATAACCTTGCCTGGGATCAGAAGCATGTTTACCGGATAGTGGCCCATCTGCAAATCGAAATTCTACGTTGAGCCAGCAAGGATGGTGGCCGTTCTTGGCTATCTGGTACGGACGCTATCAAGTTCCAGATCGAATCGATCCGGGACGATCATTCCCGCGTCCAAATGATGCTGGATAAACCTCTTCGAGACTCCATCGCGATACAACCAAGGATCCTGCGTTTTTTCCTGCCACTCTTTCAACTTTTCACGGTGACTGACCAGCAGATCTTTGTATTGAGGGTCTTTTGCAAGATTGACCACTTCTTGAGGATCAGCTTCGAGGTCGTAAAGCTCTTCCGGAGGCCGGAAGATGTAGTCCTGCAACTTGCGTGGTCCGACCATGATGTCCTTCTCGGCGCCGAGCGGCTGCGAGTGGCGGATACCGTCCCACGCTAGCGAGCCGTACAGATCGGCCGCGAATGGAAAGTCCAGTCTCCATGCCACGTTGCGGTGATATTTGTATCGGCGGGTTCGAAGAATACGAGTTGGCCAGTAATTGGTGACCTCGTGGAAGGTGTGAGAGCCGAAGATGTGATGCTTCCATTCGGACTCTGGGACGAGGTCTGTACGTTCGTGTATGGGAAGGAAAGACTGTCCAGCCAGTCCCTCTGGTGAGTGCTCGGATGTTCTTGTCCAGTCTTGGAAAGTTGGGAATATGTCGACGTAAGAGACCATGTTGGGATTCACGACACCCTTGACTTCAGCGTCAGGCTTGCGGACGATGAAAGGCAGGCAGATGCCGGCATCGTAAAGTGTCGTTTTGGAGTTGAGGAATGGTGGACCGTTGTCGCTCAGGAAGACGACCAGAGTGTCATTCGCTAGGCCTGCGGCGTCGAGCTTTTGCAACAAAAGGCCAACGCCCTGATCGAGACGGCTGATCGACCGGTAGTACTCCGAGAACTCGAAGCGTGTTTCCTCGATGTTATTGATGAAGGAAGGGATCTCCACATCGGAAGGTTCGTAACGCACGTCTTTGATCCGGTCGTCGAATTCATCCTCATTTCCAAAACCAGACCGGGTCAGGTCTCTATGAGGATCAATGTAGCCCACAGTAAGAAAGAACGGCCGATCGGAGTCCTTGGCTTGTTGGAAGATATCGCCTGCTTGGTCTGCGACCCACGCAACGTCACGAGTGCCGCTTTCCAGCCGCTGCTCCCACGGGAATGAAGCAGCGGGCCCAACATGTACCTTTCCGATCAATGCAGTTAAATATCCCTCTTCGCGGAAGAAAGCGGGAGATGTCTTGACGTCGTCGAATATGACAAAGTGGTGGGCATTGTTGGCGAGCCCATACTGGCCATTTTGATGGGTATGCAGGCCCGTGTAGATGACAGATCTGCTGTTGCTGCAGGAAGCTGTACTGGTGAACGCATGAGAGTATCGAACTCCTTGGGCAGCGAGGTCGTCGATATTAGGCGTGTGCACCTTCGCTCCGTAGCAGCCCAAGTTCTTCCCAAGGTCGTCCGCGATGAGGAGAAGGATGTTCTTCTTTGGCGCCGACATGTTGGCAGCCAGCAGAGGTATTGCTTTCTCTTCGAAGGCTCAATGTTCCTCAATAATGAGGTGTGAACAGACGTTCAGACGATGCGCACAATTGAATGCTACAGCATCGCAGAGCGATTGTGTCTTGCACCGAGCAGATTGCGTGCTGATCAGTCAGACCGGGGTAGAAGTAGGCGGTCAGAGGTGGTCAGTGGTGCCTGAGGTTTCAGTGCTGAGTCATTCGCCGATGTGCTCACCCGGCTTCCCTCTGCCCTTGTCGCGTAGAGCGTAGACAGTACACTTTTAGGCATTCGGCCACCAACGAAACAGCAAGAGCGGAACGTCGTCCCACCTACCGGGTTGAGAGCGACCAGGGCCATATTCTACCCGCAATGCTCTCGCCATTGGTTGGTGGAATGTGCTTGTTTCGTGGCACCCCCATGCGATACGAGGGAGTGAGAGCTCCCCAAGCGAAGGAGACGCCCTTTTGCGAAATGCCCGCTCACATTCATTGATTGTCTCCTGCAGGCCGGCATGGCGTGCTGGTCTTCCCAGAGATCCAGATGATGCCCTCTGAGAATGGAAGTAACAGGCGACACCTGAACGCCTGGCCATGGCCAACGATCACAACATTACCCACAGCCTCTGTGAGAGATGTATGCTCCGGCCACTCATGACGTCTCCCCTGAAGCTCAATGCGGAAGTCAGGGGAGATGGGAAAGCAGAGACTGTCCACCAGATCTCCGAGGTCGAAGCTATCACCGATCCCGAGATCGAGGCGGTCAGCAAGTTGACCTGGCCGTGGAACTCCCTCGTGCGCAAAACAGCGGACTTGGACGCTGTGGCAACTAAGAGAAGCGTCTTCGACGATGCGAATCTGGCCAAACATTACGAGCCAGGGGCTGATTGGGAAGACGTCCATCGCTACGATCCTGCGCAGAGGTGAACATATCAAGAGGAAAGGACTCGTCGCCGCAAGACCGATTTCAGAATCCTTGCCTGGGTATGATGATAGTTATCTTGAATAACGAGGATCCACTAATGTTGAATCACTGGTAGGTACTGGTCATGTCCTTTGCCCTCGATATCGACCGCGGGGATGATCACTGGCCATTGCTGGAGGTCTGCTGGACAACCTGAAAATATCGACAAACGATCACAACAACACGGAGAACTTGTATTGTGTCGGTTTCATCATCGCAGAGATTCCTTCGCAGCTCATTGGTAAGAAGCTGGGCCCAGGTCGTTGGATTCCTGTTCAGATCATCCTATGGTCGATCACCGCAGCTGGCCGGTTCTTCATGCAGTCGCGGACCGTCTTCTTCACCACACGTTTCCTGGTTGGAATATGTACGGGAGGTTTTCTCCCAGCGAGTCCCGCCGAGTTACAGCGGCAGCAATCTCACTAAACTTGTTCAGGACAGTATCCCGTACCTGTCATATTACAGACTAAGACATGTCGCCTATATCCGCCGTCGGGATACTGTTTGAATTTCGTCCAGCCCACCAGAGGCGTACATCAGTCTGGCTCTCAAGCATCTCCGCTTCAGCTCCTATTCACCCTAATCCACATTCCGATCACGGTGCTCATCGCCCTTCATTATTTATCTTCCAGCACACAGGCCATGAAATCAATGCTCTGGTAGGATATTGAGCACTCCAATACGCTCGCCTGCTGTTTTGATCGAATCAACACCAAGCTTTGTTCGTCAAGATGAGCCCAGGACTTCGATGCAGCACGATCAACCCCCTGTTGAACGCTATAACTCACGGAAATAGCGTGATTCGTTGGATCGTGCACGAGGCGAGATATCGACTGGAATTTGGTCCTCGTGTTCGGCTAAATAATGTGCGTGAAGAGGTGGACAAAGCTCATCAATCGAAGGAAGCATGCTGCATTCAAGACCTGACCCGGACGCTGGCATTACCCCTGCCCGGACGCTGGCATTATCCTTCCCCAAGCTCGTCCTTTCCCATTACATACAGACGTCACTGCCGCTTAAAACCCAGACGAGCCAGCATCCGGAAGCCCATGAGTTCCCTTCACGATGCTAACTTCTTTGCTTGCAGCTCTGGCCATAGGCCTCGGTCATGCACCCGTCAGTCTTGGACAGTTGACCGGACCTGTCGGCCCGCTCACCTCACTGGCTCACAAGAAAAAAATCTGCAACATCTTGGACTATGGCGGAGTGGCAGACAACGCCACCAACGTAGCGCCGGCCATCCACAAAGCCTTCGCAGAGTGCGTTCAGAAGCATCCAGGAACTGTTCTTTTCGTTCCAAACGGCGACTACCTCTTGACGGAGTCGATCATCCTCGCCAATGCTACGAATTGGGCTTTCCAGCTTGACGGCTTGATTACGGTGTAAGTGTCCATTCTGCTCCATTGGCGTGCACATCTCAATGCCAGTTTTCGAGTAGGGCATATGGACATGACTACTCGGTCCCGCGTGAGGTTGCTACTTGGGGTATTCCTGACGACCCTGTCGCAAGAGCGAACACCATAGACGGAGAAGGCGATAACCAATTCCTTTTGGATGTCGTTTTGATTGTCAATGGTATGGAGTCATGCGGTCAAATGTGGAATTTGCTAAGTTGTCTCACAGCCAACGACTTTGAATTCTTCTCCAGCGATGGTCGCGGCGCTATACAAGGTCTGGGCTACTTGTATCGGAACGCCAACAAGTGAGCATTTTCCGGTGCGGCCGTTCCTCCATTCCATCGAGCTGACTGGTCACAGCTCTATTCGCCCGCGCTTGATTCGCATCATAGGATCCGTCGATGCGAGTTTTCATGACTTGATCCTTGTTGACAGCCCGAAATTCCACTTTATCATTGACTTCTGCGAGAATGTCGAGGTGTATCATTTGACCATTCGCGGCGCCAATCTTGGCAGCTTCGACGGCATCGATGCCGTTGGTCGTAACTATTGGATCCACGACTGCGAGGTATTTTCTCTAGCGTCTCGTGATCTGTTTACAAGCTGAAATATCCCTGCAGGTCACCAACAGAGACGAGTGCGTGTCAGTAAAGAGTCCATCGCACGACGCATTGGTGGAAGACCTGGTCTGTAACCAAGCAGGATCTGGCATATCAATTGGCAGTCTGCACCTTGATGCGGACATCGCGAATATCGTGAGTGCATCGAATTCTGTTCGATCCCCGTAGGCATCGTGATTGATATCCACATCTCCAAGGTTGCACGCAAGATCAACATCATTGGCGGAAACAATGTCATTCTCATCAAGACCTACCCCGGAGGCAACGGCTCTGCGAAGAACCTCCTGTTCGAAGACTTCAGAAGCAAAGGCTCTCAGTACGGAGTTTCCATTAACCAGTACTGGCGGAACACCGGTCTAGCGGATACAAGCGCTGTACAGCTCAGCGATATTACATTCCGGTAAGTATACCGCCTGCGTTTGATGCCTTTCGCTGCAATACCCGGCTGACACTACTACACAGGAACATCACTGGCAGTGTGTTCAACGGTGCACGCAGGCCGCCGCTGTACTTTGCAGGCAACGACCTGGTCATGACCACCAATGTCGTTGTAGAGGGTGTGAAGTTGTGGACTGAGACAGGGAATGAGGTCAAGAACGTGATCAACAATGTCTACGGCCATGGCGAGAGCATCTACAGTCCAAACGATGGGCTGGGCGATCCTACTGCCGAACTTGTGCCCTTCGATCGAACCGTTACTGCTACTACACCTCCTGATGGCTGGGCCATTCCAAAAGATCCGGCCTGGGTCCGGCCAGCAACTGGGTATGGAAGTATGTACTCCTCAAATCCAGTATCATGTCGAGATTGCTAATTCTGTCAACAGCGACTGGCGAGATTCCGGTGTACGCACCAGCTCCGTTGTGGAAAGCACAGGGAGACTACCACAAACATTACTGGGGCAGCTTCTAGGTACAGTGTGCTGCATGGGGCTGTCAACAAGTGGTAATAACAGCGAAAGCGAGAGCTGATCGGCTTGATGACGATATAACCGACAAATCGAGCTGCGAACATCCTATCAATACAGGCACAAAATTACACTGTCTGTCTTCGAACGCCGTCCGAGTCGTCATTCAACAACAGCCAAGGCTTGCATGTTCTGCGTGCACGAGCCGGAGTGCTAATCTTGGCTTGAGAGCTATTAAGGAATGCGGTCTTTACCTTGAAAAACAGCATCGTCTTCAACTGCCGAACGTCGACGAATTGTACACAGGCTTCAGAGTTCTCGCGGCGTCGAAAGTTCTTCGTCGCCGCGAGCTTCGAAGTCAGGCCGGCGCGGCCCTGTTCGGATGATGTCTGTTGACATCCAGGAAACAGCCACTTCTGGACACATCCCGGCAAGGTCATGGTATCCTCGTAATGGATCTTCGCGACTCCCAGGATAATCTAGTACACGGAAGCCGTAATTATATATTTCCACGCGGCCCAAATACTTCTAAGTCCTCGGGCTTCGAAAGTTCTTCGTCGCTGCGAGCTTCGAAGTCAGGCCGGCGCGGCCCTGTTCGGATGATGTCTATTGACATCTAGGAAACAGCCACTTCTAGACACATCCCGGCAAGGTCATGGTATCCTCGTAATGGATCTTCGCGACTCCCAGGATAATCTAGTACACGGAAGCCGTAATTATATATTTCCACGCGGCCCAAATACTTCTGAGTCCTCGTGCTCCTCTTAGTCCTATACATTTCATCGCCATCTTCCAACCCAGTTCCAGCGCGCCTTTCCACTTCTACGCCTACGTGCAGCAGCTCTCCTTGACTGGCCCGTTGCTCTGACACCGCCGCACATGATGTTTGGCACGGCTCTGATCACTTTGACTCTCGCTCTTGGCGTCGTTGCTGAATGTCCTTTGCCAGGAAGTACGTTCAGATTTGGTACCCCGTTTGAAGTTCTCATGCTAACTACCTCCTGCAAGCATACTGTGGTGCGAATGGAATCACTTGCTGTGAATCCATGACGTGCGTATGGGACCGTGGGCGTAGCAGGTGTCACAGTATGTGATGCATGGGGACCTGACAAAAGTTATGATACTTACGACTCGCAGATCTCTGCGGCTCCGACAATGTGCACGATTGGTGCCCAAGAGGGCGGAGGTGCTACCTCAATGAACAAGGAGTTCCTACTTGTATGGACTGCGTTAGGAAAAGCAGTAAGTCAATCGATGAGGCCGAAGCTCCGGCATACTGCTGACTGAAGTCTCCCAGAACCCTGTGTTGTAGACGAGGATTGCTGCTTGGGCCTACATTGTTCCCAAAACAAATGTGTGAAGTAATGGAGGCTCGCAGTGCAGCCCGGAGAGCATACGGCCGCTTTGTGTATACCTGAGGCAGCAAGTCTCTGCCTCCTACGTTCTACTACAAAATCACATTCGGCCGTCAATTTGACCGTCTTCACAGTCATACAATCGTGGATCTTTTCGGTGCCTGACACAAGACGCGTCGTCCCAAACAGGGCTCGAAAGGCATACCACACGGCATACCACTCGGCTCCTTCTCTTCTTGCCGCGGCGGCACAACAAGTCGGTCTCGTTGTAAGACATGTTGTTGAAGTTGGACCTCATCAGGCCACCAAGATATCCCAAACGTTCAGAACCATCGTTTACGCGCCCCAATCATTGGTCCTCTTCTGCCATTGGCGTGTTGCCGCGCCCCTGAATCTGGCGGATTCTCTCCGCAAATTGCAGCCCCCGCCTTTCCATGAGGAAGCACCTCATCTCGACGCCACTCAACAAGACCATCGATCGCTTGGGCGGATGGATCTGGGAAAATGCAATATGGAGCCACGGCGAGGAGGTACAGTATAACTAGAGCATCTCTTTCCATCACGAAGCTCGTAGGTCAACCGCACTTTCACCCTCGTCTCTCTCATCATAGTCATTCGTTACTACGATCAATATGAAGGTCACTGCCATCCTCCCCTTCGCTGTCGCGGCTCTGGCCGCCGTCACTCGTCGCCAAGCAGGCACGGACGGTGATAGAATCGCCACGGCACTGAACACGCTTACCGCCGACACCCAAGCCCTCGACCAGGCCGTCAGTAACTTCCAGGCCGGTGACAATTTCGACGCGATCGGGGCAGCCACTACGACTCTGCTTGCCGACATTTCCGATGCGAACGATGTCGTTAGTGGTGTTGCGGATGGCGTCGTGACCTTCGAAAACTTCCCAATCATCGGTACGCCGGGCACCGGACTCTCCGAGCTCAGCACCGCAAACAACGCCCTGGCCGAGGCCGCCTCCCGGGCCGTTGACGACCTGATCGCGCAGAGGGATGTCATCGTCGCAGCAGGATTCCGCAACACTGTTCTCGACGGACTGGAAGCGCAGCTCGCCGCCGGTAACACGCTGGGCGCCAACATTGTGCGCGTGGTCACCCCCTTGCTCCGGCAAGCCGCTCAGCAGGGCGCGGATGCTTCTGAAGCCAACATCCAACGCGGTATCGATGCCTTCTTGCCACGAGATGCTGTTGCCACTACTACGACCACAGCCGCTACCACCGCCGCCACTACGACTGCTGGCGAGGCCGCCACCACCACGACTACTGGCGAGGCCGCCACCACCACGACTACTGACGAGGCTTTGACCACCACCACCGCTGGCGATAGCACGACTACTGACGAGGCCGCCATAACCACGACTACTGACGAGGCCTTGACCACCACCACCGCTGGCGAAGATGATCCGGTTACCGCCACCACCAGCAGCGATGCTAGCACGACTACTGACGAGGCCGCCATAACCACGACTACTGACGAGGCCTTGACCACCACCACCGCTGGCGAAGATGATCCGGTTACCGCCACCACCAGCAGCGATGCTAGCACGACTACTGACGAGGCCGTGACCACCACCGCTGGCGCAGACGATCCAGTCACCGCCACAACCAGCGATTTTGCTACCACGACTACTGGCCAGGCCGTTACCACCACCGCTGGCGAAGAAGACCCAATTACCGCCACCACCAGCGATGCTAGCTCCGCTACTGGCGAGGTCCCATACCCGTACCCATATCCATCGCAGGAGCACCCCACGACATACCCAATCAAGCCAACCCAGTATGAGACTTCATACCCGACATACTGCCCGATCACCTCTACCAAGACCGTCGACAACAAGCCCGAGGTAACGACCTACTACGGCTGGTCTACCGTCACGGTCACTGTATACCCAACTGAACATCCGGCGCCGACATACGTGGCCAAGGAGACTGCATATGTGAGTGATGATGAAGGGGGCGGGACTGCTTGCAGAGCCGGTCAATCTGCTTGCCTTGATAGCTTCTGACCCAACGCGGGAACCTGTCCGATTCATTTGCTGACTTCTGCTCGCTTTCACACAGGTTACCTACTACGAGACCGCTAAGCCAGTCACCACAACCGTGGTCGTCGACAACAAGCCCGTCCCAACTACCTACGCTGTCTACACTACTGTCACCGTCACCGTCCAGCCCTGCCCTGCCGCCCCTGGAGCCCCTGCCGCGACCAAGCCAGCGGCGTACGAGCCAGTCCAAGAGATCGGGTAAGCCATGCTTGTAGCACGTCCTCGCCGATCCGCTTCGACCGAAAGCTGATCATCCTCACAGCGACGGCCAGATCCAGAACCCCGCTCAGCCAGGAAACAACGAGCCAATTCAGCAGATTGGGTACAGCCAGATCCAGAACCCAGCCAAGCCAGGCGACAACAAGCCAGTCCAGCAGATCAGGTAATTCTCCCTCCCTCTTAATCGTCCGTCTGAACAAATACTAACACCCCTCAAGCGACGGCCAGATCCAAAACCCAGCCTACCCCAAGACCTCCAGCGGCACCGCCTCCCCGGCCAAGCCGCAGGTCTACACCGGTGCGGCGGCCCAGGCCCAGGCCGGTTTCGGCGCTTTCGTTGTTGCTGCCATCGCCGTCGCTGCCATCGCCGTCGCTGCTTTCTAAACCCTACATCTTGAACGTTGGTATCAACGTTGTGGAAACGATAAGAGTTACGACCAGGACATGAGATGACGATATTTTATATTTCTTGTCGGCGGCCAGCGTATGCTGGACCTTTGATCTTTCCGAAGAGACCTTTTTTCGTATTTGATTCAACACGTCGTCGCTAGTGCGACTTGACGCATACACCTTTCTTCTTTTAACGTCCTCTGCTCCTGTTAAAGGCATCTTAGCTTATTGCGCTTCTTTGCTTGTCATTCGGTGAGATTAGCATGGCGATATGAATGATGTATCAAGCTGTTGTAGAACTGCCACGCGTATAGTGGAACCTCTGTTGAAGGCTGATGGAGAACGTGATCGACGAGGTCCCGGGAACGAGCAACGTGGATGACTAAGCCGACAGTGTGAAAGGATTCTGCGGAGAGCCGACGAACCTCTCCTCTTTTGACACCTCAATCCTGCGTGAAGCAAATCAAGCAAATCACCGTAACCACATTCTCGTTCTTCCCATTTCATTGGAAACACCCAGACTTCAGGTCATTCTGCTTTTGTATCTTCAGCTCCGAGACCACCGATTCATGGGACATTTGGAAGCGGAGAGGAGGCACTTGGCCACGTATTCTTCCATGCAAATGTCGTCCACTCCTGCCCTGCACTATGTCCAGCATGATTATCTGGTCCTTTGGGAGAGAGCAAATGATGGACGATGAATGCAGGAAGGCCTGACAGACCGACAATTGTCTGCATCCCTGGCCTCAGACTGCTCATCCACCATTGTCGGGTCGAGGATCAAGGGTATGCGGATCTGGGACGTCGAACTTTCGAGTCCTAACTGGATGCCGTTGCCGGCATCGTTCCTCAGTGGCGTCATATCGGCATTGCAGCATGGGACGAAAGAGTAGGGAATTCAGCGTGGCTGGAAGCATTTGGGACTTAGTATCCGTTCAAGGACGCCAAGAGTCGAAGCAATTGACCGAAGGAGACTTCTGCGCAGAGTCTATCTAGGCCACGGACTAGCAATCGTTGAAGCCTTTTCTCGTTGTCGTCCTAGTCTTGTTGGAACCCGTGCCGGCGAATGGCTTCAAAAATCCGACCAGCACTGGATATTCTTCCTCCGCAGGTTTCCGCTTAGTCACTTTTGCTGCATGCGTCTATCATGGTATCTGCTGTACGGGGCTCGTCTTTTGGCCACTGGGTTGGCGTGTCATATTGATTTTGACGAGCGTGACTCTGCCCGGGTCACCGCGACGCCGAATTGCCGAGGGCGAAACATGTCGATCGCAAAGTTCCTGGTCTGGAAGACCACTCTGGGCTTTCGCGAGTGGCTGCTGGTCCCCAGTAGACAAGACTGAGGCGCCAGTGTCAGACTGTGTGTGCTGGTCGTTCGGAGCTTCGGTCGTGCTTGCCGTAGCATTGCTGTTGGAAAGTGAGGGCGAACTTGGTGGACCTCGTGGTGCTGTGATGGCGCTGCAAAGGATGGTGCTGTCGTTCGATGGATGCCTCATGGAGACGTGATTGCGGTCGTTGCTGTACTTGATATCTGCATTGGTCGAGGTACAGGTGCAACGCAGCAAGTTTTCCCCATTGGGAGGAGGAGCCTGAGTGGCGTTGGGCTGCCGCTACTGTATTCTATTCTCCGCGCCCGCACCAAAGCGAGCTGGTGGCGGGCAAAAAGATTGCAGAAAGCACAAGGCCTCACACACTCGGCGTGGAACCACTTTAAGATCGTAGGCTGTTTGCCACAGCTATGAACACCATTCGTGTGATCTTACTCGACTCGATATCGTTTCTGTGCCGGGTTGTGGATTCTCGGGGCTGGTGGCACGGAAAGCTGGGCTTTCTGAGAGGCCTTCACACAGGAGCTGTGCCTCCTCCTCAATCCTCAGACCACACGGTGGGAGCTTCACAATGTGATCGGAGCGAGGGACGCGCGGAGGCATACGAGGGGACCTGCTCAAAATGGCTGCGTACCAGTGGTGCAGCACGCATCCTCTGAGCGGCACCGTCCGAATGCCCCTGAAAAGCAATCTCTTGCTGCAACTCAATCAAACACCGCCGTATCGTCATTCAAAACGATTAGAGCATCCATGAGAAGGGAGCATCTCTCCTGCCCTCATGTTGAAGCAAAAGCAGTGTTTCAATATGCTGGTTCGAACTGACGACCTCGAGGGCAAAAAAGAAGTTCACTCAAGGTGACTAGGGGCTGCTGAAGCCAACACATCGCCGCACCGCTCCGCCAACCTGCTGCCGCTGCCGCCGAGACTTGACGTACCTGGTTATTGGCCGAAGCCCACGAGCTTGGAGCTCTGTAAGATCGGTGAAAGTGCAACTTCTTTGACTATTATATAGACAAAGGGGAGCCAGTCTCCTTGAAGCCGACAGCGGGCCGGGCTTGTGTTGAGAGGTTACTAGGTGCGGGCCTTTGTTCTTGAACACCTGCACCCTCGACATTGTCTTGCGCTGACTCGACGATCATGATTGACACTTCGTACATGCCGTGAGATCCCCAGGGCAGTGCACGCGCCACACCTCAAACGTACCGCCAGGCTCAGGTGGAGTGAGCACGGCGAGCCCTCATCATTGACCTCCATCAGTCGACCAGCAGCGCTGCAATACGATGCCCGAGCTCCGCACAAGTCGCTGTGTACCCACAACATCAATTCATGTCCGGCGGTTTCAACGCATTGCTGCATCTCGGCCACTCGCGACAAAACATCAACCCTTGCCTCGGCGCCATCGACAAGCCGCATATGTTCTGGAGAAGAGCACCAAGATCGAGGCGCCTCGTCTCCATGCGCCATCGGGCACTTGCTCGTCGAGTTGCTGCTAGACTTGAGGCGGCATTTGCAAGGGCACCGTAGATTACCGGGACCGCCACCGAAAGAGTTCGTCATTCCCAACCATTCAGGCGATGCAACAGTTGCCAAAGCATATCTAGCGGCATGTGCCCTTGGAAGCAGGCCATCTCAACCGCCGACATATCGTTGTCCTGCCATGTGCCGAACATCCAGCTACGCGCGACATTCAGCTTACGCCCTACACCATCGCGGACAGCCAGCACTCTAACTTTTTGCCATGGGATGTCCCCAGGCCGTGACATCTACGCCCGCTAGGACCACTGAGCAGCCGCGTAGGCTTCCTCGACGATTTCGCGGACCGACAGAAAGAGCATGTGGCGTGCAGTTGAGGAATATTGATCACACCGACCACGGCAAGCACTCTGGCAGAGAATCTCGGCGTGTATTGCTGAGAGACCAGTCCACGTTGATGCTTCAACTTGGCCCACGAGACTCTTGCCCAGATGTCCGCAAAGCAGCGAGTATCGTCTCGCTCAAGAAACACACCACCCCACGACGAAAGCAGACTCTCTCCGATACCAATCGTTCAGATCACAGGGAAGAGAGTGTATCTTTGGAAGCTTCTCAGGATGTACGGCCGAGAAATCCATGAGTAGAGCTCGCCGTATCGATACTTCCGATGATCACAGCATGAGATGCGCAAGAACAAGCTATCTCGTGACAAAGCCTATCCAACAGCCCGGGATCGATGCCCCGTGGAGTATGGGCAGGGCCACTCCGAAAATTGTTGCATCACGCCCTTCTGATGGATGTCGACGCTGGAATTCCCGGAGGGATATCGACCCTAGCAACTACCGAGGATCCAGGCCGGTCCGAGATCTGCAATGGCTGCATCTGATCGGTCTGATGTCAGTCCTTGAAATCAAGCTCCAAGCAACAGTCCTCGCTTCTTTGCGGTCTTGGCAACGTTCGTGCAGGCCAGCGGCATCTTCCCAAGCTCTGACGAACGGAGACGTATTGATTGACCATGGAGAGTGGCATCCGAAGGTTCCGAGGTAATCGCCAACTTTCGAGTCAAGGAGGCTCGATGCTCGGAGACTGTCGAGATTTCCAGAAGGAAGAATACCTTCCCTACTGAGCATTTCAATCACGATGTCGGCGAAGCACAAGGTCCAGCAGAGGCGAGGTTGAGAGAAGCTTCTTTAGACACACCCGTACCATGGGCGATCGCAAACTCTACGAGCCAGCTCTCCTCACCCTTGGTTACAACCACGGCCAATCTCGCATTATTGATGACTTCAAGGCCAGAGCAGGACCCCTAGAAGCACCGGAGATGCAAAAGATCCAGCCCTCGACGAAAGCAACCGAAAATGGCTCCCGGGTCAGCTTGTAGCAATGAAGGCTCCGTGCATTGGGTAGCGGACGCTGTCCACGGGGACTCCAATGGCCAGTGAACCAAGCAAGCTCTGATTTAGCTGTCGTCTTGCACTTCGCGACGATTCCAGCACAGAGTCGGTGCTTTGGGCCAGACGCTCGGAGTCAGGATGGTTGATCGATGGGCTGCACGCAGAACAGCGTTTGGAAATCTGGCTTGACCTTTCAACCGTCCGGTTCTGAATTTCAGGAATAAGGTCGCTGATTCGTCGACAATTGTCGCCAGATTGGCCCAGGAAAGACTCATCCGTTGCTACGAGGCGCCACGAAAGATGGTTGGTGTCGTGCCTTGCTTGAGACATGTTGCCATGGTCTGATCGAGCATCAGGGGAGTAGAGACTCTAGTTGAGTACCTGGCCCAAGGTCTGAACGGCATTCTTCATTGGCAGACTGCAGCTCTTGCTGGACTTGCTGGAGTGTCTGCCGAGACCGAGGCTACCGACTTCGGGGCCAAGCATCATCCTGTCGCTCCTCCGGCGCCCACGTATCGTCCGACTCTTCTCCGTGCTTGCCTCTCATGGATTGGGCTCCGCCAATGCAAAACCTGGACACAATGAATGCTGGATTGACGTCCACAGAGAAAGGTACAAAGCTCGGAGCAAACGATCACGTGGGCCATCGCTTTCTCGACGACCCGCGTGCATTCTACGTTCATCGCAGATCACTGCTGTGAGATGGCAGCGCGTCCATCACTCGTGCGCGAGAGCAGTGTCTTTGGCCGAGGCGCACGCACGGGCATCGAAGTCATATGTCCAGTCTCTCTGAGCCTCCGCCGGTCAGATACCTTGCGTTCGTCTGTCTCACTGCAGTGTATGCCCATCGACCAGCGGTATCTTCAATTGCTCGTCTTCACATCCATCTCTTGTGCGTCTCTTGCTCCACATGCCGCTTCTGTTGGTAGCCGCCTTGTTGCCTGGTTCCTGTCGCGGTGTCATGATTGGTTCCAGCAGCGATGACTCGTCGGCAATGCGTGTGGTTTACCGGTCGTAGTTTGGCGAGTTCGATGGCGCGATGAAGGATTGTGGTCTCCATGCGGGTGCCCAGATGACCGGGCACATGCCGTTGGAATTGGAGCTGGAAGGGAGATGTCTTCATTCTCTCGAGAGCCATGCGTCGACTCGGAGTTGCCGGCGTGGCATGTTGCCGCCTTCGAGATTCAATGGAGATGCCTCGATGTCTACTGTTCCGATCGGGCGACTCAATGAGGAGATGGACGAGCCGCTTGCGCTGTAGTGCTCTGTAATCTGCACGAACTGCTCAGGCGGGTCGCCACTGCAAGTCATATCGAGACCGAGCTATCACTGCTGCATCATTGACTCAAGTGCTTAGGTACGTCTATTCGCTGCCACGGTTCTGGAAGGACGCAGCATGTTCAGGAAACAGATTGTCGGGGCTCACCGGGAAGCAGCAACATCAGCACGTCTGGCTTGGGTACAGCAAACACGAAACGAACGGCGTAACAAACATGCCGAGACACGGACGCACAGTGGCAACGGACGAAGGACAGCTGCTCTTCTCCAAGGCACCACCCAGAGGCGACGACATGATGAAAAGGAATGTAGGTCTCTAATCGCTCACCGCGCTACCATGATTGGATCCGAGGAGCTGGTGGTCGACTTGCCTGACCCAGGGCTATTGGTCATGGTTGCAATGGCCTGGCAAGGGCAGGTGGCAAGGGCCAGAGAGGTTGATCTATGGCCAGGAGATTTGCCATGCTGGTGGAGGTCAACTGCTCGTTGAAGAGCACGTCAAGTCCAGCACGGCGGGGCTCCCGGCCAATGTAGCCTGTCTGAAGAAAGAAAGGAAGAGGTGGAGTCCGAGGCTGGCTCAAATGTTTCGCACTCCAACGACGGATGATCCCGCTTTTTAATCAACTCGTGCTGAGAGCAACCAGCAGTTGTTCTGAGATCTATGCGGCCAGCGACAGCGGAGGGGGCGGAACTGAGGTCGGTGTTGGTGGTAGGGTCTGACTGAACTCGATCCACTCACAGGCACAAGAGAAGAGAGCGAAGGGACGGCAGAATTGGATAATGAGGCATACCCTGCCCTCTGGATGTATGGAGATACGCTCCCGTCTGATCTACGCAGCAGCATTGCAGAATTGTGATGCTCGTGCCGCCCGCATGTCAGTCGCGGCTTCTGGGCGTCAGCCAGGATCCGTCGTAGAAGCAGTTCTCGAGCCACTGGACGGCATCCCATACGACAGTACAGTCGCTTACACCGAGGGACAGCGCTCCTACTCGGCATCTCCTGGCTTCTCATCTACAACAGATGGCCTTCACTACTCCGAATCCAGTCACCCGATTCCCACGCCAACCCTCCATGGACGTTCACTACACCGACCCGACTCTCCCGCCAACGGCACTCGCACCTTCGACTCAAAGAGTCAGACTGGCACCATGCCATCGTAAGATTCTCTCGTCGATCTATGTCGCGGTCTGCTCCCACGAGAGAGTGCCAAACGAGCTGCCACGTGCGGTGAGCTGCGAGCCATCCATCGAGTCAAAACGCTTACCCCTACCAAGCCGACATACATCTCGTTCGTCCTCATTAACCGCCGGAGACGGATCGACGCAGATAACACCATGGCTCAAGTTCCGTTGTGGTCGTTCTAATCAGCATCATCATCATCGCCATTCATATGCTGACGAGCATAGGGACTCTTCCTTCGCAGCGACGGCCCGTACTTTTCCAGAATGAATGGGATGGGCACGAGAAGACATGCAACGATGGCTAGAATCGTGCCTGCCCAATTGTAACCCAACCCCTCGAACCTGCCACCGCAATGTCAGCTTCAGCAAATAACCGCATCCGCCATGATGAACTTACATCTGAGTACCGAACAAAGGAAAGACACAGCCAAAGATGTTTCTCGAGAGACCGATACCAGCCAGCGCACTCGCAGAGAACACCAGGTATGTCTCCTCGGTGTACAGGTACGTCATGAGGATCAAGGTGTAGAAGGAGAAGCCAAACATGACCGTGGCGAGGACTGGGACAATCCAGTGGATATGATACTGTGGCGGAGAGGTCCAGGCAAACCAGAACAGACTGATGGGTAGTAGGACTGCCGCGGGTTTGCCAATCTGCACGCGAGCTTCTGGGTTGTATTTTACCCGCGGACTGCCGACCAACTCATCTCCATCGGAGTTGTCAGGCTGCTGAATTTGCCTTTGGTAATGCCGCTCCTGCCAGATATTCGCCAACGGACCCAGAGAGATCCCTATCATGAGGCCGAGGAAGGTGAGCCCTACTCCTCTCGTATCAAAGCCATGGCCTTTCGCGCCAAAGACGAGATTGAACGCTCCGTTGAAGAGGAATGATAACCCATACAAGAAGCCATTGTAGAGTGCGCCGAAGATGACGATCCACTCCGTGGCAAGAAATCGAAAGGGTCGAGAAAGAGTCACAGCAAACAGCTGGCGTACACCTGTCGCTCTCATCTCTTCGGGCAAAGTATAAGTGTCCATGTCCGTCTCCTTGTTCAGTCGCCGGGCTCTCCTTCTCAAGAGAACAGAGTGCCTCGTCTCATTGCCAAACAGAACCAACACTACCACCATCTGCAGCCACATCGCCCCGCAAATACCCAGAACCGCCCACACGACCGTTCTCCAGCCATGATCCTGTGCGACAAACGACATCAGGAAGTATCCCATAGGACTTCCGCATACTGCCGCCCAGAGAAAGGCAAACATTGCCGGACCAACCTCCTCACGTGGCCACATATCTGCGATGGTGCCTCCAAAGTTTGCTATGGTGACGCTGGCAAAGAGGCCCGAGAGGACCCTCAAGACCAGGAACCCGCCAACGTTTTGAACAGCAGCCGTGCCCGCCAGGAATAGCAGGAATATGCCATAGGGGATGACATACAACGGCGTCCTTCCGTAATACTCTGACAGCGGAGCAAGTGACATGGGACCAAGGGCCAGACCAAGGACATAAAGCGACAATCCCAGCGTGCCTATTTCAGAGCTGACGCCAAAGTCTTTGGTGAATTTCATGGTGGCAGGTGAGTAACCCGATGCGCCGAGCGAGACTGTGAGATCGACCAGAGTTATGCTAGCTACAACTGACCATTTCCTCCATTCTGGCCAGTTCCGTGGATCGGCGGGGTCTTTTGGGGAGAATTTGATGATTGTTTGAGGCATCGCTTGATGTTGTCGGTGAGGGTGAACTTCGCTCGTTACGAGGATAAGCTGACACAGTCTGAATCCACCAAGGGAGAAGTTCTCGGTCAGTGCCACGGTCAATTGCCAACACCGAGTCGGGACCTCGAACAAGATGACATTTTGCGCG
The DNA here is from genome assembly GCA_000223825.2 of Zymoseptoria passerinii SP63. Lineage (NCBI taxonomy): Eukaryota > Fungi > Ascomycota > Dothideomycetes > Mycosphaerellales > Mycosphaerellaceae > Zymoseptoria > Zymoseptoria passerinii. The sequence goes on from AFIY01000553.1 coordinate 65,533, forward strand.
AGTTCGATCTTGACAAGGTGACGTTGAGAGAGCTTTGAACAGCACAGCTTTGGGTGATGTCACCAAGACAAAGCTGCCGATCGTTGTGCTTACCTCTTGGAGTAACGACTCGCAATGAGCAATTTACTGCACAACGTCAGCCGATCACCTTAGAGGCTGCTGCAAGGTCTAAAAGGTGTACTAGAAGCGCGTACCCCGTCTTTGCTTCACGGCCGCGGCAGCATTCGTGAGCATCGCAAACACACAGCACGACACTCACCGCCGTTTCGCCGTTCAGTGGCAACGACCGGCCGATCGTCTTTGGCTGCTCACGACTGAACTACGACAACGCTGGCAGTTGATCAGTCAATCAAGTACAGACATGACGGCACCGGATCTAGTACTGACGAGAGCGTCGCAAAGCACGCTGAAGGTCCTTTGCCGGATTGTCTCCAGGCCAAGGAGCGACAGCATCGCTCTCGCAAACGATCGGCCATGCACCGACCAGCGCCGTTGCCCTATCGTGCAAATTGTCGTCTTATTCTGATCGGTCGGCAACGACAACTTGCTCTCTCACGATCTGGTCCGGAGACATACTGAGACGAATGCGTACTGACCGATGCAGACTTGCCGACCAAGTGGGAAAACAGTGCCATACATCCTGTGATTCTCGGTGGGCCAAAGGTTGGAGTTCGATTCGTTTGCGACCTTGAGTCTGCGGACAATCCGAGTGCAGGCCGTCAGAGCCAGCTTTCGATCAAGGATTTGAAGCTAGGTGCTAGACGTCGACAGATGTCGTAGAACCAGTTCGCTTTTGCATAGAATAGACAGACAGTATGGAACTTTCGTACACGGCCCGTGGAGCAAACCTGTGTTCGAATCTTTGCTGTCATACGCCGTGCCGCTGATCACAGGGATCTCGTCTCCTTGACTCAATCGTGATCGCGTGTCCCGTTACAGCATTAACAGCGCAGTTAAGTAGCTCATCAACAACATGACCGTCAATGCCAACGTCCAACTCCCCCTGCTCTCCCTTATCCTCCGCCCGCTGCTGACTTGCAAACAAGCGCCTGCACCCGCCGTACGTTCCGCGCCTTGCGTGACCTTTACATCATACTGGTAGTAGTCGTTGCCTGTTAAGTTGTAACTGACGGTCGACCTGATATCATTCCCATATCCACCGGCCGCGATTTCAGCTACGCATGAAGCAGACAATGCAGCTTTGTCAAGCGCGCATGATTGAGTGATGGTGGCTGAAGTTTCGGAGTAGATCGCCGGTGTTGTGGCGATGAAGAAGTCGGTGCCTTCTGTTATCGTCGCTGTCTGAATGGCAGGTCAGTCGAGGGTCGCTTGGGTAGGCGGAGAGATACAGACTCGAGGATTGCATTCATTGTTGATGGGTGCTGACGTGCATGAGATCACGTAGGTCGTCGAGCCGTTGCAGGCGTTTTGAATCGAAGCTTCCCAGCCGGCATTCGGGTCCATGTTTTGAATGAAGAGTCGTGCATTGTCGGATGAAGGCGTCTGTGCACAGGCATGGCTCACGATAGCGAGGACTATTGGACCATTGGTGAAGAGCATGTTCCTTTGCGCGAGCTGTCGGTCTGATCTTGCGAGGTCTGACTGTTTGAGGAAGTGAAGTGAGGTCGAGACAAAGTAGGTATCCCGGGGAACAAATTCGGTGGCTCCCGATATTACCTTTGAACCACACTGAAGAGAATGAGTACAACACAGTCGAAGGAACTCGCCTTTGAACAACTTACATCACGTGGTGTTTTTCTTCCAAGCGAAAGCTCTAGTGAGGTGATTGCTTCCAATCCTTCCAATCCTGAGTGGAGACAAGCGGCAAGATAACCGAATGTAGTCTGCAAGGGCTACATTTCCCTTACTGATGCCAAACATTGAGGCTGCCTCCATGACCACGAATCAAACGGCCTCTTCCACCTGATCGAGCGCGGAGCTCGGATCGCGCAGAACGATGTAGCCTGTAGGCCCTCATTGTGCCGGAGGTCCGCCGACGGAAGTCCGCCGTGTCCACCGCCGAATTGCCACACGCTTTCAATCCGGTTGATCGTATCTCGAACTGTTCTCGCTTGCTGGATTTCAGGCTGGCCAAGTAGCGCGTGCTAGCCAGACATGCCCGGTAAGCCCGATATACCTCCACGTCCAGCCTGCGATAAAACGCCTCTGGTTGCTTGAGAGAGCAATTACTTCCTCTATGAGTTTGCAACTGTGGAATGAGCAGTGAGCACGCGAAGAACTCGAGAGACGGCAAGGCGACGACCCACAGACCGAAATAGACATCCCTGCTCTTGCGCGTGCTTGCTCGAATGCGGGGGGTGGCGATCGTGCTGCGCGTGCGATGGATATTGTAATTGGGACGACCATCGTTGTTCCCAATCACTTGGTCGAAAGCTACATGTCTAGCACTCGGAGTCGGTTCCGTTGCAGCATAGTGGCGTCAATACATACCTCTTCTTGAGGAGAAGTCGGACGGACTTTCCTTGCTCCGAACATATGCCCTCGAAGACGATTGCAACGCACCAAAGGTGTCAAATTAAGCATTGCGAGATCGTACCCAAGCACATGCCAATGGTGGACTGAGGGTAATAAGAGTTCCGTGAACGACGTGTTTGTTGCGACTTGTGACAATTCCGTGTCGTCGACTCGTGCAAACCCCATCATGCGCCACGATTCACAACAATGTGGTGTGGCTGGTGATCACCAACGGTCTACGGCCGAGGTTAATCACAAATGTAGTTCGGCAGCATTGAATGACCCAACTTTCAAAGGAAGACAACAACGAACGTCCAATTGCATTGATCATCATCCCACAGCAGATCTATCATTTACCACAAATCCATAACAGCAGCTTCAATCGTCCACCAATACTTACTCTCCCGGCCACCATCAGAATGTCCATCTCAAAGTACGACGACATTATCGTAACGGTTCAGGATGGGATTGGCACGATCAAGGCACGCAATTGAACTCGATGATCACAGGACTGCCAGCTGACTCGACTTCAGTTCAACCGACCGAAGCAGCTCAACTCGTTCGGCGGCAGCATGATCTCTGACACCATCTCGGCGCTTCGCGAGTTGGACAGACACCCGGACACCACATTCACCGTCCTCACTGGAGAAGGTCGATTCTTTGCTGCAGGAGCAGATGTCACAAGTTCGTATCGAGGACTGCCCTGGGAGAGCCCTCAGACTGACTTTTCTTCACAGGTGTGACCAAGACGCCCACCAGCTTCAAGAACGAAGGCGAAAAGAAGATCTTCTGGGCCGAGCGATTTGCTGTGGGTATGGAACTGGTTCGATCGATCATCGACCACAAGAAAGTCGTTGTCCTGGCCATGAACGGTCACGGAGTCGGTGCAGGAGCCGCATGGTTCCAGGGCTCCAGCGATCTCTTCTACGCCGCCGAAGGCACATGGCTGCAGGTGACGTTCAGCCAGCTCGGCCTCATACCGGAGAACGGCAGCGCGGTCAACTGGGCGCAGCACATGGGTGTCCACCGCGCGAACGACTGGTTGATGTTCGGCGGTAAGGCGACGGTGGAGGAGTTGAAGGAAATGGGCTTGGTGAACAAGATCTTTCCCAAGGAAAACTTCCACGCCGAGGTGCATGCCTACCTCAAGGACATGCTGAGCGAGAGGGACGGAAAGTCGTTGATGGAGATGAAGCGGTTGCAGAATAAGAGTACGAGGGATGCGAGGATTCTGGGACTGTTTGAGGCGTGGCAGGCGCTTTCGGAGAAGTTTGTCGAGGGAGAGCCGCAAAAAAGGATGGGGGCGAAAATGCAAGAGTTGGCTGGTGAGTATTTTGATGTCTTGAAGGGTTTGGAGATTGCTAACTTCTTCGACAGACAAGCGCAACAAGCGAGCATCGAAGATGTAGGCTTTGTTGCTGATTTGGTGCTTGCATCTGAGATCGGGTCGTATATTGCTTATCCTCTTGATGCTACGTTAAGCATGTAATCTTGAACACACTTACCACATGATTTGACGATGGCTTCTTTTCTTGTGCCTCTTGCCCAATTTTATGCGTTCATTGCGGTCCAGAATAGAAGTCGACCGTGTTTGTCAATCTTGCGTTATATCGTTCAAAGATCGAAGTGTACTTTCCAGATCTATGAAAATGAAACAGACGATGCAAGGATCAACCACGCTGAGTCAGCCCTGGATTTCAAAAGTCCTCCACTGCACCGCCGACCTCCTATTCTTGCTGATCGACCGCCAACAAAGCAACACTAACCCCTACCCTCGACTCATTTCGCTTTGCGCACCCACTGACGTGATAGGCACCGCGCGCCGACCAGGCTTGGATCACGCCTATCATGACAAAAGCCAATGATGTAGGCAAACACCTGGTGACCTTTTTACTTTGGGCCGACATCCCCTGCAGAGCAATCATCTCTAGACTGTAAGTCCTCGTGAGCCGCTCGTGCTGCTCGCGGTGGTCTTTTGAGACTGTTTTCTTTTGCCTTCCTGTTCCCATTCTCGTCTTTGCCCGTCCTCTACACCCTCACTCCCCGCCAACATGGGTAATGCCTCTTCCAAACAGAAGACCGCCTTGCGCGAGCAGCTCGAAGCCCTCGACAAGCAGTGCAAAATCACCGCCGAGCTCAAGTCCGCCATTGAAGCCGAACTCGCCGGCACATCCAAGACCCTCGAGGACCGCGATAAGGATCTGCAACAGCTCCGCGATGAGATCAAGGAACTGACAGAAGCCAATGCCACTGTGCGGCAGGATAAACTCAATGCGATCTCGAATCTGCAAAATGAGCTTAGTCGCGAGTTACAGGGACAATTGCGTGTGGCCGAGAGCTTGACACAGGAACGGAATCGGGCGAGGAAGCAGGCTGAACAATTGGAGACGGAATTGAAGGAGAAGGAGGAGTCGAGTCGGACGGCTGTGACGGAAGTGCAGACACTGAGGGAGCAGCTACAACAGAGCGTCAGCGCGCATGAGCAGGAATTGGAGAAGCTGAGGACAGAGCTGGAGACAGTGCGAGAGAGCAACAAAACCCAAGTCGAAGAGCTAGAACGTAAAGCCAAAGACGAAATGGCCGCAGTCCTGCAAAGGAACAACAAAGCCGTCGCAGAAGAAAAGACGAAAACCCAAAACGACATCGCAGAGCTGGTACAAACCTCCAAACTCCTCCGAACCCGCAACGCCGAACTGGAAGAGCAACTCGCCAGCACGCAAACCGCCCTCGAAACCAGCGAAAAAGAACGCACATCCCTCACCCAGCGCGTCATCTCCCTCGCCAAAGCCAACTCGGAATCCGAGCAGGCCCTCGCAAGTTACCAAAGTGGATCCCGCACCGCCCTCGACGACCTCTCCAGCACACAAGCCGCGTTGACCACGAGTCAAAACGAACGCGCGGCTCTCGAGCAGAAATTATCCACGCTGGAGTCCCACCTCGCCAGCGAAAAGTCCGCTCGCGCCGCCCTGCAGACTTCGTCCTCCACCGTCCACAACGACCTCGCCGCGGCCGTCAAGCGCGCGGACACCCTCGCCGCGGAGAGGGATAACCTGCAACGGTCGTTGGCGGACGCCCAGGCGACCAAGGATGCGCTGCAGCATAAATTCAACGCGGGGATCTCGAAGCAGAGTGGGCTGTTTGAGGCGTTTCAGGCGTTGAAGATTGAGTTGGCGGAGACGCAGGGACGGTATCGGGAGGTGGTGAGTGCGCAGGGTGGGAGTGGGGGGATCGCGGGTGATCAGAGGACGCCGGCTGGGAGGGTGTGAGTGAGGCGAGGGGGAGGGACGAGGGTGGCGTGGTGATTTCGGGAGGAAGGTGAGGATGTGTTTGGAAAGATTGATTGGATACCCATGTGTGCATTGCGCGAGGTCTTTTGTTTTTGCATCTTCTCTGTTGAATTTGACGTCGAGGACCATGTGGTCTGCGGTGATTTGGGAATTGAATCGTCCGTGGCTCGAAACGCTTGGAATTCTGCTATGATGCTACCTTTATGCAACATTGTCGCCCAGATCATCGTCTTCAAAGTCGTCATCAGACACCCCGTCAGACATTCGGCTCAAGTGCGCAAATCCCGACTCCACGTCTTTGCTATAGAACTACTTCGCCGCCGCTTCCACTTCCTTCTGGAGTGCTTTGGTCAAGCCTGGCAGAGCTCCGCCTTTCTTCCCTCCCTCAATTGTAGCACTGGTCGGAATCAGGTACGCTCCATCGCTAGTCGCGAACACGAGTTGTGGCCCTTTGAAGCCATCTACATCGCAGAGAACCGCATGCCCTTCTTGGGTGACAGGTCGCGAAGAAAACTCAGACTCATCCGGGGTCTCCGTGAGCCTGTAGATGACTTTCACGCTTTCCGAGTCGAGTCGCTTCCATGGTCCCTGAAATGTCACCCGTTTACCGCCCTCGTTGTACCGCTGGAGTTGGTGGTAGTGGCATTGTCGGTACGTCTCCATGTCCCACAAATCTCCCAATACACGATCATATCTCATGACCTTTGCGGCATCCCACGTGCTCCAATCGACTTTTCGGTCCTCCTTCGTGATCTTCGCCGCGTAGCTCGACGTTTGCACTTTGCCTGGCCGCCCGTCGTAGTCTTTCACATTCACATTGGTGCAGCATGCAACCCATTTCGCTAGCATCTCCGCTCCTAGTGGGCCAAGAAGCTTGACCATGTCGTCCACTCCTGCATTCTCCGGGATTGCGACCGTCCTGTGATCCAGCACTTGACCCGCGTCGAATCGCTCAGGATGCATCGTCTGCAGACTGACACCTGTGTTACTTCGTCCCTCCAACAACGCTCTCTGGATCGGCGCCGGTCCTCTCAAATCCGGCAGTAATGAAGGATGAACATTGACGCCGCCGAATCTTGCGGCTTTCAATATGGGTCCCGGCACGAGCAAGCCGAATGATACGGTGACGATCAAATCTACAGGCGACAGTGGCGCCCACCCGATGAAGGTATCACGTTGCAGGGCTGGAATATCGAGAGACTTGGCGAACGACTTGATGGGCGGAGAGGAGAGGGTCTTGTGGCCTCGTCCGGTGTACTTGTCCGTTCGGCAGAGGACGGTCAAGGAGTTGATATTGGAGTCGGAACTGGTGGAGAGGTCGTGCAGAGCTTTCAAGGAGGGAAGAGAGAAGTTGTCGGCGCCGCAGAAGAGGATGTTGAGAGGTCCATGAGGAGGATGTTGAGGACTAGTGCTGAGATATCTTCTTGAGGTGAAGACGAAGGTGGAGGAGAGTTTTCCGGGAGACGCGAGATGGCGGAAGAGCATGTCTGAGGCTGTCAAGGGCAGTCCATGGCGTTGTATTGCTTGAGTATTCAAGATGATCGGTCTACATGTCGACAAGTATGAAGTTGAGGTGGTGAAAACAGCTAGCTCCACGTCAATTTAGACGCGAAGCGATTGACGCGCTTCACGTGTCATGCACGCCTCGTCCGTCTTGACCCCACGACACACCAACAACCACCATCACTCCTTCCTCATCGAGGCACCTCAACGTTGCGCGCACGTGGGAAACATTCACTCATCGCGGAGAATAATCCCGGTAGCGCAGTCATGAACGCATCACTGAAAAGGCATGGCGACCCACCAAATATGATCCTCTGTGATGTCATTCTGCGACCAAAAAGTGCAGTGAGGTCGCGATGAGCAGTGTGTTGAGGTGTTGGATCACAGATGGGAAGGGAAGTCTTCGGGTACCACCATCGCTGCCAGAGATAAGACCACTTCCTGTACTCTTCTTCTTCCTCTCCTCTAAAAACATCACAATCCGCTTCACACCTGACCAACAGTAACCGCAAGCATGGCCGACAAATCCCAATTCCAACCTGGTAAGCTCCAACCCGCCCCCAATGCTCTCTTGCACCTCATCTAACACATCTCTCCAGGCCACATGCCCGAGAACCAATTCCAAGACCCACCGGGCCACCAACACAAGCTCGACCCAGCACCCGCCACGAACCAAGTCCCAACGCCCGATGGCAAATACCAACTCTACAAAGCTGGCAACAAGCTGACCGGACGCCGTGCGTTGATCACAGGAGGCGACTCCGGAATTGGCCGCGCCACCGCCGTTCTTTTCGCCATGGAAGGCGCCGACTCGTTCGTCGTGTACCTACCGGAAGAAGAGAAGGACGCCCAGCAGACGAAGAAGGAGGTCGAGGAGACTGGACGGAAGTGCTACCTTCACGCGACAGACTTGACGAAGCGGGAGAATTGCGTCAAAGCTGTGGAGGAGGCGGTGGAGAAGCTGGGTGGACTGGACATCCTGTTCAACAATCACGCATATCAAATGGTGCAAGAGAACATCTTGAGCTTGCCGGACGAGCAGTGGTTGAAGACTTTCGACACAAACATCCACCGTGAGTCGCCATCTTCCGCCCTCAATCCATCGCCTTTGACTGACCTCACTTCCCAGCCTTCTTCTACCTCTCCAAGACCGCTCTCCCTCACCTCCTCAAGAACCTCGGCGGCGGCACCGTCATCAACAACGCCTCGATCAACGCCTACATCGGCCGTCCGGACCTGCTCGACTACACCTCCACCAAGGGAGCAATCGTGTCGTTCACGCGTGGTCTGTCCAATCAATTCGTCGACCAGAAAATCCGCGTCAACGCCGTCGCTCCGGGTCCCGTGTGGACTCCTCTCATTGCGGCCACGATGGGTGAGGAACAGCAGAAGAACTTTACGAGTCCGATGGGACGGCCGGGACAGCCCAGTGAGATTGCCAGCTGTGTGGTGTTCTTGGCGAGCAGCGATAGCAGCATGTTGTCGGGCCAGACACTCCACTGCAACGGCGGCACTATTGTCAATGGTTGAACTGCCATTGCCTACGAGAGATGTGACGCAGCATCGGTAAACCAGCCGAGATAGCATGATGATTATGATGAGATCAACGACACGAACCTGGCGCAGTCACAGAATTCACAAAACATGCGGTTCAAAAGACTTCATTCATTCGTTTCGCTGATAGTACACATATCTCGGGTTTTACGGATGTTTCCTTGTTTGATCATTCCTCGCCTTTGATTCCCCATTGGCCATTTGGCAGTTCCTCCCAGTCCGGATGCTTGACATCCATCGTCATAATACAGTCCTCGCTTCCCTTGTCCTCACGACGTGACGACATCGCTCACTTCTTCTCCTCCCCAGCGACCCCATCCTCCTCCTCCACCGTCCCCGCCGACGACGCGGTACTCATCTTCTCGAGTCCCAACTCCTCGTCTTCCGCACTCGGTGGACCGTGCAAGTACTCGTCGTACTCGATGGCTTCGGGATCGACGTCTTCGAACTTGGTCTTGAGGGCCGAGTGGTGGTGGGGAGAAGAAGAGGGGCCGGCGAGAGAGGCGGTGATGCTGACGGAGGAACGGCGGCGGGAAGTGGGGAGGGTGGTGAAGTTGTTGGAGTTGGTGCGGCGTTTGGGGTGGAAGGTGTTGTGGGGGAGGTCTTCGAGTTCGGAGATGATGGGTTGGCCCCTGAGGGGAGAGAGTTAATATGTGGAGGAGAGGGTGGAGGTTGGATTGGATGGATGGATGGTTCTTACCAGTTGGCTTTTCCACCGCCTTGTTTCTTGGTGCTGGTGGGAGCGTTGTCGACGTAGCCTGACTTGCCGAAGTAGCGGGGCAGGTGCTCGGTGGCGGCGGCGGTGCCGTTAGCCAGGCCGACGTGGTCGCGGTCGGTGGCCTTGTGGGTGCGGGTCACTGGTGCGGAGGTGGGAGTGGTTAGTTGTGAGGTGAAATTGGGGGATGGGAGGTTGACAGGGGATTTGTGTGTGAGTATGAAGGAAGACGTGGTGTCGATTGTGGATGTGTGTGGTGGGGATGATTTCAGGCATTGGTGGCATTGGCGAAAGGGATGACTACTACGTACTCTTGGAGTGGTTGTTGTTGTTGTTGTGAGGTGACAGTGGTTGTTTCTGGTCTTCAGCAGTGACGAGGTCGTGATATGGCTTTGGCAAGACGAGAGCTTGGATGATGGACAGTCAGTCGATGGTGTTTGTTGATGGTTGTTGTTGAAGAGAAGGAGAAGAAGAAGAAGATGAAGAAGAAGAAGAAGAAGAAGGGAGGAGGAGGATGAGGATTCACAGATGGATGAGTGGATGAGGAGGTGAGAGGTCTCAGATTGCTCCGAGCTCTTCTTCCCCAATGAGCAATGAGGAGGGGAGGGAGCTATGGTGATGATATTCTATTCTATCGCGTGACCAGTACCACACCACCACCACACAGAAGTCTGTTGACATGGTATCTATCATCGAGACTAATCAATCCTCTTCAAGTTACATCATCATCATCAGAGCTGGGGCTTTAAATGGTGGGGCAAATAAAGCTTCCAATCGCTGAGACAATCAATGGAAAAGCCGATAGAATATTCTACCTAATAAACAACCTCGATTCCCACGCCCGATAGAACTCAACTGACACTGACTTGACTGACACTGACAGACACTACTGTCGATAAGCGACACGCAATGCAACCGACCGACCGATCGAGAAGGAAGACACGTATCAACTTTGAGAAAGATCACTCTCTGCTTATATTATTTATTATTCGAAGGAAGCCGCCTCTCCTCTCCAGCATCTTCTCCCGCAATCGACCACACACCACCGACACGCCAGTCCAGTCCAGTCCAGTCCAGCTCGGTCTCATGTAGTCTTCATCGTGGACAGACGGGGCCATTCTGTGCAGTGCTTTCTCCCTGCATCCAAGTACCGACCGAGTGACATATCCCCGCTCTTTATATGTATACCCCGGACTCAGGAAGAGTCGCGCTAGAACGAAGAGTGGAGCTCCAACCGGAGAATGTGCCGGAGCAAGGATAAAGGGGGTTGGGTGATCGATGATGAGATCCGAAGGACATTACAATCGCCAAGTGTTGTGAATGATATCGCCAACCGAACATTCTCGACATCTGACACAAAAGACCGTACGAAGATATCTACGAGATCCTAAAAATCGAACATCTTCCCTTCATACTCCCCACACACCTCCTCCCACGCCATCCACCGCCCCAAATCATTCCACACGCCACCCTTTGAGAACTCCTCACTCCGACTCTTCGCCAACTCGCCCTCATCCACACCTCTCACCCCTTCAACAGCCACATACTCCACGCCCTCCACCGTCGCCACCACCCTCTCCCTCCTCCCATCCTTCCCTTCCCTCCACCCATCGCTCACCCACTTCCTCCTCCCCGCCCGGAACAACGCTTCAGCATGCGGATGGAACCACATCCTTCCCCACCAGAGTTCTCGTAGATACTTCAACGGCGTGATGTGAAACAGCGGAAACACCGTGCCCGTCAACACGTTCATCCCCAGCGGCATCTCCTCCCACCCACGACCATCAAGGAGAGACGTCACCGCGTCCGCCGCAAACGGACCCGGCGAAGAGGCAATGTCTTCATCCAACCTCAATCGATCCAATCGTCCCGTCTCAGCATGTCTCCGATTCTCCCCCGCCGTGCCCGCTGAAGTCGAGTGATTGAACCTCATCCAAGTCACGTACTCATGATACAGACTCTCCTGAAACACATCATCCTCCCCATCCACCGTGACCCCAAACTCCCTCCTCTCCACCAACCCTTCAGTCCTCCCCCCGGCCCCCATCGTCCCGTTCGCCAACCCCAACCGCGCCTCCTGCTGCAATCCCCACAGAACATGCAGGTAATGCTGATCGCTATTCTTCAACAACCAATCACTCACCGGCAACAACTTCTCCACGATCTCATACGACGCATTCCAAAAGTCCCTCGCGTCCGCCAATCGCCCAATCAACGTCCCCGAATTGAGATGTCGCGGACGCACGGCGGGTGCATGCTCCAGGTCTCCGTGGTCCGTGGATGGACCCATGATGTATTTCGGCAGGAGCGAGGCCGGGGACGACCAGCAGGGGATCTGCTTGGTCGGATCCTGCGGCCAACAGAGTCGATCCGCGCCGAACAGCACGGTGTTGCGGACGGTGCGATTCCCCGGTCCCACGGCGGGTGCGTCCAGGATTCCCTCCCGGTGGAGTCGTTGGTTTTCCTTGCCCAGGGCGAGGAGATACCGCTTGATCATCACGTCGGGGGGTAATTGCAGCCAAATGTCGTAGGCGTCGAAGAGGAAGACGAGGTCGTCGTCGGACTCTGGGCCGAGGGTGCGGAAGTATTCGTCGAAGAGGGGGAATTTGAAGAGGTGGTTGGAGGAGCCATTCCAGCGACCGTGACCGCCCCAGCCGACGAGGATGGGAGGCGGATAGCCGAGGATCTGGCCGGTGAGGAGGAGTTTGCACGCGTCGGGGTTGAGGGCGGTCGCCGGGAGGAGGTAGTGGATGCGGCGGCGAGTTTTGGGTGTCGGTGCGGTGGAGGAGGGACCGTAGTAGGGTTTGAAGGAGGAGTTTTGGAGGGTTGAGGGCTTGGGCTTCGATTCGGCCGTTGCTGTTTCGGTGTTTGGTATGTAGAGGATCACGAGGAGGATGAGTGCGAAAAGGCCGGAGCAGAGTAGGACGATGGGACGCCGGAAAGGGGAAGGCATTCTGGCGCGTAGTGGAAAGGTCAGAATGTCGTTATCGCGTCGCGTAAAAGAATGTAGTGAACATGTTTTTCGACGAAGCGACTCTGCAGGGCGATCAACAAGGCTGAGAGAATGGTGCCAAAAAGAATGTTGCACAAGCAGAAAGGAGACGTTTACGATCCTGCCACATCGCAGACACGGTAGATTATGCATGCCATGGCGCGCGGCAACTTGAGGTCGTTCACGGCACTGTCATTGGCGCCATGGTCCACCTGTAGCCCCAGTAGAGGAAGCGAGACTTGTTTGACATGATGCGGGTCAATCAAAACAGTAGACGTCAGCCAAAAATGCAATGCAGAAAAGTGGCCCCCAGGTCGGTGTAACAGTGAAGTAGACCAATGTTGAGACTTGCTTGTTGAGAGGGGACAAAGATGAGGTCCACTTTTGTGACTTCTGCTTGGCACCGCGCGTCGAGGAGGAATGACATCCCTGACTGCACGACTTCTTTTGTCTTTGCCGAGACGGAAAAGAATCGATTAAATCACAAACGCGTGGAGTCGCATATATATCTCAGCTTGGAATCGGTGATTGCTCGGCGTCTGTTGGGGGAGTTTCTGGTCTTTGCATGTGTTCCCCTTCCATCATGCCCGACCATCGAGGAAAGTGGCTGTCGGAGGATTCCATCATATATTGTCAATATACAGGAGGAAAGACAAAGACGATTGAGTGATGAGTCCATGAAGATCGACAGAGTGTGCCATGTCTTCGAAAGTCCTGTTCTCCTGGGGCCATGACTATACTTCCCTCCTCCCGGACTCTCAACGTCACCTCCTCAATCGGACCACGCCGTACCGTCGAATCATAGCAGGAGCTCTGCTGACAGCAGTTCTGCTTCTGACATATGCCTTGAGCAGCGGCGATGCCATCAAACATTCTTCAAACGCTGCAACGTCTACCGACCAGGCCGACATTGAGGATGCCACGAGACCACTATTTCTGAGCCTTCTGATCCCAGGCGGAAAGAAGAACGATGTGGAAACATGCCGCACCGTGCTCTCAGCCCAGGTGCTGAATTATCCCATTCCGCAGATCATTCCTCTGGATTCATCTCCCCCTCATCCGAGAGACGAAGGCTCGAACAAGGCGAGTCCCGAATCAACGTCCACATCTCCGGCCCAAGTGTGGGTGGAAGAGAACCTGAAATGGCTCGCCAGAACTCCACCAGAGGGCGAAGATGGGATCGTTATTGTGCTGGATCAGCCTGGTGTATATTTCCAGCTGAGGCCGCAGGTGCTGTTGGAGAGGTACTATCGCGTCTTGAGGGAGGCGGACGAGAATGTAAAGAAGGATCCGAAAGTGGGAGGAAAGAAGAAGAGAATACACCACAGCATCGTATTCCCAGCAATGAAATCAAACGGATACATGATGGGTCCGGTCCAAGACATCCGCCGACTTCTCAAATGTACCCTGGCGAACCTCCAGCAGAACCCGTCAGCAAGCATCCCCAGCATCTTCACGACGCTACGACGCTCTACAACGAACAGCTCCTCCATCGTCAAACATCAACCGATCAAAACTGGTTCACCTTCAACCAAGAGCCCGAACTAGGCATTACCCTCGACGCCACCCATCTCCTCGGCACCTCCATCCTTCCCTCCGACCCCAACGGAGGAGAATGGAAACCCCTCTCCCCCTCTCCCCCAGAAATCGCCGACAGCACACCCCCCTACTGGACCGTCTTCGGCTCCGAGCCCACCCTCTCCCACACCGCAACCTGGTCCGACGTCCCACTGTTCCACCCCAACACCTCCTCCTCCCTCCCCCCACCCGCCATGCTCCACCACCCACCCTCCACGTCCTCCACCCACCGCTCCCAAACCTGGACTTCCCTCTTCTACCACCCTCACGCCCGAACCCTCTACACCGCCGCCCAACACCTCCCTTCCACCATCGTCGCCTCCATCCCCATCTTCTCTCCCGCCGACGGCGGCCGGACTCGACTCGGAGAGAGGACGTTTTGGAATCGGAGAGCGAAGCCTGATACGGCGGGTGCGCGGCGGGTGCGTTTAATGGTGGGTTGAAGAACGGGTTTCAGATCGGTGATGCGATGGAGGAGGACTTTTGGCCGTGGAGGGATATGTGTGGTGGGGACACGGAGGTGGAGGGCGTGTTTGGGGATGGGAAGGGGCCTTGGGTTGGAGGGAAGTTCTACTGAGATGGAGAGAGATGTGTGTGCATCTTCAAATGGTCAGATTTCGTTGGCTGCCGTGGACGGAGTTCTCCGGTCGCGGATTCGAATCGTAGAAGTAGATGCTCTGAACAATCATCATCTTCATTGGTCGTTCTTCGACTATCGTCTCTGGATCTAACGGAAGTTCCAGCTTGTCTCGTACTACATCTCATTCATGCATCGTCCACGTGCTCTGTCCACACACAACGCCTCGCTCACCCACCCACCCACCACCCTACGAAGTCTGCAATGCCGCTTGCCTCACTCCCTCTGTGACCTCCTCAACGCCATCTCCCTTCACGCTCAACTTCTCCGCGCCATCCTTCTCCACCGCCTCCACACTCTTCACTTCCTTACCCCCGGCCCGTTCCGCCGCCTTCTTAGCCTTCTTCCTCTCCTTCTCCGCCTTCTTCGCCGCCTTCTTCTTCGCCTCCTCCTCCTTCGCCTTTTTCAATTCACTCCCACCAAACATCTCCTTCCACTCCGCTTCCTTCTCCGGCTTGATGGTCTTGAACAAATGCGCTGCTTTGCCGATCTTGTGGCCTGATGGGATAGAATCTGCTTGCCAATCGTCGGGGATGATGAGGAGCTCTGCTTGCAGTTGGGAGAGGATGTTTCGGGATGTGGCGGGAAGGTATGGTGCGATGACGGAGGCGAGGAGGTGAACGTGGTTGACGGCCAGATTGACCACAGCGTCACAGCGAGCTCGCTCGGATTGGAAAAGGGCATTGTCCAGACGGTTGTCTTGCAGGAGTTTGTTGCCGAGGGATGAGATTTCACGGGCGCAGACAAGGCCGGATTTGAGGTGCACAGCGTCCATCTCTTGACGATATTGCTTGAGTTTGTCGTTGACGTCTTTGATGTGGGTTTGGATGGATTTGGCGGTTTCGCTGGAGGTATCAAGCTCTGGTGCGGCGGGAATGGTCGAATCGTAGTTGGCAGAGTTGACGTACTTGAGGATGCGATTGACAAAGTTGCCGAAGTTGTTGACGAGCTCGTTGTTGTTGGCCGCGATGAAGCCATCCCATTCGAATTCCGTGTCGCTGGTTTCCGGTCGCCGGAGAAGGAGGAAGTATCGCCAGACATCTGGCGCAATGCCAGTCTCTTTCGCGCTGGTGCCGAAGACACCAACTCCGCGAGACTTGCTGAACTTGCCGCGCTCGTAGTTGAGGTATTCTGTCGTGCTGAGGGTGTTGAGCATGGTCCATTTGTCGCCCGTGCCGAGTTGTGAGCATGGAAATACAACCGTGTGGAACGGCACATTGTCCTTGCCCATGAACTGATATAGCTCGACGTTCTCCGGATTCCTCCACCACTGCTCCCAGTGTTCCGTGTAATTCGCAGTGATCGAGACGTATCCAATGCAAGCGTCGAACCAGACGTACAACACCTTTTGATCGTATCCCTCCAATGGCACCGCGGTCCCCCATTTGAGATCACGAGTGATTCCACGCGGCTTCAATCCCTCCTTGATCCAAGCATTGGTGATGTTCACACCGTTGTCACTCCACACACCCTTTTCATGACTCTTCCTGTTCCACTCTGCCACCTGATCCTGCAGCTTGTCCAAAAGGATGAAAACATGCTTCGTCTCTCTTGGCTCTGGCGTCGCTCCGTCCAGCTTACATCGAGGCTTGATCAACTCCAGCGGGTCGAGAAGGTGTCCACACTTGTCGCATTGATCTCCTCTTGCATCGTTGTATCCACACAGCGGACACTCGCCTTCCACGAAGCGATCTGCCAGGAAACCATTGTGCTTGGTGCAGTATGGCTGGGTCGTTGTTCGCTCCTCGAGGTATCCATTCTTGTAAAGCTTCAGAAAGATGTCCTGCGCAATGTCCGTCTGTTGCTGAGTCGGCGTCCGTCCGAAATGGTCAAAGTCGATCTCGAACCAATCGTAGACTTCCTTGTGAAGCTTGTTGTACTTGTTGCAGAGCTCTTGCGGAGTGACGCCCTCCTCAATCGCTTTCGTCTCGGTCGCTGTGCCATATTCGTCGGTGCCGCAAATGAACAGCGTGGGAAGACCTCGTGCTTTGCTGTAGCGGGAGAAAACGTCGGCGGAGAGGACACTGCCGATCACATTTCCCAGATGAGGAACATTGTTGACGTATGGAAGGGCGGAGGTGATCAGGACGTTCTTCTTACCCTCCACCGGCAGGATCACTTCTTTTTTTGCGCCGTTCATGGTTGTTCGTCTGAGGTTTGGCTTCGATGGGCGTGGAGTGCCCTGGGTGGTGACGATGTGGTGCTCGTGGGAGACGGTCTCGGTCGATCGCAAAGAATCTCTACAGTCTGTAGTATTTGGCGAGCCCGAAATGTCGTGGTGTCGAGTGTAAGGAGCGGCGAGATTGTTATAGCAAGGAGCGGAGTCAATGAGTGTTTCTGGTCTCGAAATCTGCCCCTCCAAATTATGACTGTTCAGCCCTGTGGAGAAGCTTTCGTGCCTGCCACCAAAATTTGATACAACGCCGCGACTGACATCCGCATAACGACCAGATCAAGGATGAAAATCCACCTCAGCCATGAGTCAAGAACCAATAGCAGAAGAACAGCAGGATCCAGAGGTCTTCGCTGACCTGCTCAACCTTGAAGACCAATACCACCACGAAGGTTACCTTCTTGGTGTTGCTGATGGCTCCAAATCCGGACGCATTGAAGGCCGAGTTTTCGGACTACAGAAGGGTTTCGAGAAGTTCGTCGAAATGGGGAGACTGAACGGAAAGGCTGCGGTCTGGGAGGCTCGTCTGCCCGTGGGATCCAAGGCTACGACCGACTCGAATGTCACCCAAGAATGTAGAGAACAGGACAACGTCAGAGTGGAACCACTGAAGAACGGAGGCGAAAGACTCAAGAAACACGTACTCCGCCTGGCAGCCCTCAGTGACCCGGACGACCTTTCAACAGACAACGACGAAGACTCCGTCTCCGAATTCGACGACCGGCTGAAAGATGCAAAGGCCAAAGCTACGCTCATCGCCCGGCTGGTCGGCGAGGATGATTCGAGTTCTGCTTCGGCGTCAAAGCTAGAAGACGGCGAGGGCAGTCATCTATCTGGAGCTCAACGAAAGGCGGCCTTGCGATTGAAGCAAAAGGATGCTGCGAGTGGAAGTAAGCCGACCGGGGAGATGGAGGACTTTGTGGGACTGCGTGGTGCGAAGGGTTGAAGCATTGGGTTCAACAGGTGCTTTCGAAACTTGTCGACTAGACTTCCTATCGTCCGGCGTGGAGCTCTCTTGCGTCTCGCGAGGAACCCTCGGACAATAAACAATCTGCGGACTCACAGGAGCACACCCTCGAAGTTAGGTGCAGCCGCGCTCGGTCCATATCTCACTGAAGACGTGGCGAGCCGCATGGAGTACTCGAGGCATTCGTACAGGACTCAAGCTACAGAATCCGGAGCACAAGTCCAAAGACGAGACGCAGAGTTCCTTTGCGGGCTTCTGTGATGACTTTGAGTGCTGGAAGGCGGTCGATGTAAGGTCATAAGTCTTCTTCGTTGTATATCTATCAAGATCTGTATGAGTGGGGTGCATGAGTATAGTACAGAAAGCAATCTTCAAGATATGCCTCTGAACTCAACCTCACGGGGTATCTCCAGAATCAAAACGTTCTACTTTTACTCTTTCATCATGCCGTGCCCCATGTCCAAAAATGCAGCAAAGATCCCGATACCCAAACGCCGGCCCGCCACCCCTTTTGTAAAAACATCCATCGCTCAGAACGCATTACCAAACCAGAATTGTACCATCGAATCACTTCCACTCTCCGCCCTCTTGATTCTCCTCACGCCCTCTGCATCTCCCTCTTCTCCCTCTCCTCCGCAAACACCTCCCTCGAAATCCTCAGCACCCTTTCAAAACCCTCCCTGCCCTTTGCCGCATTCTGCTCAAAGCGGGTCACACTGAAATCCTCCACCGCATTCTTAATCTTCTGCCACCCACCACAAAGCGCAATAATCTTCGCCCTCTGCTCGAAAATCGTCGTGGTCTCGCCGGCCAACCCCCTCGGACCCGGTCGATACACCACCGTCTCCTGCACGCTCAGGATATCGTTCCACGTCAAATTCTGACTGCACATCGTCACCTTTTTCGCGGCCGCGTCGACGTACGAGACCTCGTAGACGAGCGACGTGTCCTCCTTGCTGCCCAACACACTTCGTAACCATGAGGGCGCGGATTGTTTGCAGGTGATGAGGCGTTCGGTGCGGAGGATGCCGGTCGTGGGACTGAGGGATCGGGATAGTGTGTCGACGGCGATTACGTGGGTGGATTTGTCGTTCCAGGGGCAGTATTTACGCCAGTTGGCTGTGCTCACTTCGTCCCAGCTGTAGGCGAATTCGTGGGACGAGGAGAAAAATTTCATCGTGACGGAGGTGGGCACCAAATGTGGTGTTCTGTGTGAGCTCGAGGATGTTGATCTCGAGGGCTAAGGTGTGGCGAGGTAGATGTGAGAAGAGGTGGTCGGTTTCTCGTCGAATTTGCTTGTGACTTGGTCGAGGGGTGGCTCGCGCCTGTTTAGTCTTGTCCGGTGATCTTGGTTTCCGATGGAGCGGCTTTGTGAGCTGTACGCGTGCTCGGTGATGTTGATGCTGAAGGATTGGGCTGATCTCTGTTAGAAAAAGTGCACGAGACAATCGGACGGATGGTACATCGAAGTATCCGGAAAATGGAGAGGTGGAGAAAGAAATGCGCCTAGAACCCCGGTTCTTTATCGTCGCGCTTGTGATTTGTTCGGCATCAACTCCGTTGCGGGCCGTCAGCACTAGAATATATCGGCTTCTGAGATCCAGATATCCGAGATGGATTGATGAGTCGAGGCGCGATGTTCCTGCAGCTACAACACTGCGAGTTGTTCGGTACAAGGTACAGAGATCGTGAACTGTTGGCGGTAGAAGTACAAATATGGTATATAGCAGATTACATGTGGTGTTACAATGAAACAGCGTGAGCTGCCGTGCTGGGTATCTTCAAATGCCTCGCTTGGCCCTTTCGCCTCCCGACTTCGCTTGCTCCGAACAAGGAAATTCCCGCAAAATGCCGCGCTTATAACGAATTGACAAACTTTCCGAATCAAGTCTCCCATGAAAACTCTGAGATGGCTCGCCATTTGAGAGACCTCTGCTAGTGCACGCCGAAGGCGACGGACTTGCTCCAGTGCTGGCAGAGGTTTGTGGTTGGTGACTGCGACTGAGCCCCGCTGCGTTGCAGTCTAGCTGTGGCAGTGGGTGTGCAAAGGCAAGCTCTTCAGGCTAGGCCGGGTAGGTGGAGCCATGGGGTCTAGTGCCAGGTGGGATATAGAAGATGATCGTTGGTGCTTTGAGTCGAGCTCAGTCAGAATCAAGAGGCGTCGGCATCATCCAAGGCAAAGTCTGCGAGTCCCTTCTCGGTGTGCTGCTCTCTGACAGACGAGGAAACCTGAAAGCCAGGAACGCTGAGCGTTCACGAGGAGTTGCTCTATTGTTTGAGCTCGTCTGTGTGTTGGTGTAGCGAGCGGCCTTGGAGCTTGGCCATGCTGACCGTTGCTTCGGTGTCATGTCGAGGCGAGTGTTGGTGCGAGTTCCAGGAGTGTTGGTGCGAGTCGATGCCAGCGGCATTGGTGCTCGTGGTAACGTCGATGGAGTAGGTGGTGATGGGAAGAAGTCGGTCATATCTTTCGATTTTGATGTCGATACAGGCGTTTGTGAGAGACAGGAAAGGCATGGTGCCAACGGGAAGGATTGTCTTGGGCAGAGATGATCCATTGTTGTGAGTTGAGGCGTAGTATCTGGCGACGGTGTTGTATGGCAGCAGCTGAGTCGACCAGACTGTTGGGTCGGGGTTGAGGTCGGTAGGGTGACAGAAGTGTCCAGTTGCGGTCGGTGGCGTGTATAGAGGAGTATGGCTTGACGATCGATCGGGTTGGTAGTGCGTGTGAGATGTGGACGGTGAACTGGGGAAGGTACCAACAGAAATACGATGCAGAAACGGGAATACATATACCAACCTCGCGTCAGGCCAGCACCAACGGCCGTCACCAGCCTAGAGCCCGGGCCAAGAGCATCAGTCTGGTTCGCATCAGCCGAGCATTCGGACATGCGCGCTTCGCGTTCGGAATCGCCATGGAGTCGGGTGCAAGACAAGGCACCAACTGATGCGACGACCTATTCCGGAACAATTGCGCGAAGCGAATAAGCCTGAGACCCGGCTGCAGGTACACAATTTGTTAGCGGAATGTGGATCCTGCGAATCCCTGGCGTGAGGTGGAGGATTTGCCTAGAGTGACGCCGTTTCAAAAGGCTGGCGGAGTCGCCGTCGATTCCGCGCCAGAGAAGAGGAACGTGACTCGGCGGGAGAGTACGATACATTGATGAGAGCTGAGCAGAATGGTCGAGACTCGAGAAGACGCAGCTGAAGCTCAATGGGGGTGCTGCACGGCGGATGAGGGGCCTGGCGAGGCATCGTAAGATACGATGATACCGTGCCTAGTCGTCGCGACGCTGACGCTGTGCGAGGTGTTGAAACTCGCCTCGCAACGGGACAATGCACGAGGTGTGGTGGAGTATTGCGTCGATTTGTGCGACTTTGGACTGCGATTCCTAGTGACCGGGCATGTGGTGCCGGTCTGTACCTTGCAGCGCAAGCAATCTTGTTTCCGTCATGTCGGGTTTGCGGAGCGAGGCTACGTTCCAACTTCGCCGGCAAGCGTAGACGACCAGATTGCATCGCATCCACCAGGCTATCGGCAGCGAATACAACAGTAGAAAATCTTCCGCGTTCGGATTCATTGGCCGGAATCTCTTCTTCCTCATACCCCGGCCAAATCCCTCCGTCGACTCTTCCTCCACCGCGAAGTTCGAGAGCTGACGCCGTTGATCAGACCGTACTGCCGTCCGTTGTCGTTGCCAACGGAATACCGCGCCATGGACGCGTTCATGCAGGGATTACAGACGTTCCAACGGCCTTTTTAACCCTGCATAATAGCGACCTCACGACTCCAAGATGTGTATCTCTCTGCCTCGGACGGGGGAGAACTCGCAAGGCGTCGTAAGGCGTCGAGACGGGCAACGCCATCTGTGCGACCTCCCCCGCCCGCAGGTCGCAAATACGATTGTCCGACCTCAGCATCGCCGTGTCACCCACACGAGTGTGTCAAGATCTGTAAGGAGAGAGCGCTCGGACTCGACGCCTTCTTCATCTATTTCCAACGCCAATGCTGAACGTGACGCCTCGTCGGAGGAGGACTCCACACACCTAGCGCAAAAGGCAGCATGTCTGTTGCTGTATCGCGAGATTTAGTGACGACTTGGACTTGTGGAGGATGTTCTTCCCTGACGATCGCGGAGATGACGCCGACAGGCTTTGGAATCCTCCGGGGTTTGGGTCAATGGTCCGGCTTTTTCTCACGATTGAGACACATGTCCATCGATCATCATTGCACTTCTACTGCATTACCAGGACGTTCTCCGATATTATCGAGCCCTTTGCAGTGTTCCTCTGGTGAGTGTTGCCATGGGCAATGCATTGGCGCAAGGGACTATCGAAGCCTGTGCTCGGAAGCCGGGTTTGTCGATCCGAGATGTAGATGCACAGGGCCACAGGCGACGCAGAGGTCTCACAATTTCAAATTCGATAGTTGAGAACAAGTTGGTGCGTGTCGATGTGGAGAACAGGATGACTTCTTTGTCGGAACATTAAGTCACCTTGTCAATCCTCGGATGAAATCATCATATGTTCAGGACTGATATGTAGATCTTCTCGTCCATGTCAAATACCTGCACATGCTCGACATTGAAGCCAAGGTCTGGTGACTGTTCGATCATGGCGACCTCGCCGACATGACTTCATGATCGTTCATCTATTTCAACGTCACGAGCTCCTCAGCGGAGACCGGGTGGATCGCAACACATCGATCAAAGTCTGCCTTGGTCGCACCCATCCGAATAGCCACGCCGAAGCCCTGCAACATCTCTCCAGATCCAAGACCCAAAATGTGCAGACCAACGACCTTCTCCTCCTTGCCCGCGCACACCAACTTATACGACGTTGGACCCTTATCCTCCTGCTCCATCATGGAGTAGTACATGGCCGTGAAGCTCGTGCTGTAAATCTTGATGTTCTCGTCGCCGAATTTCTCCCTCGCTTCTGGCTCCGTCAAACCGATGCTGCCGACCTCGGGATGCGAAAATACAACAGAGGGAATGTTCTCGTACTCAAGGCGAGCGTCCGCCCTTCCGCCGAAGACGCGGTCGGCGAGTTTGCGGCCGGCCGCGATGGCCACGGGAGTCAATTCGTAGCCCTTGTCGCAGACGTCGCCTAGGGCGAAGATGTGCTCCACGTTGGTGTTTTGGTAGTCATCAACAGGAATGTGCTTCTTGTCGTTCGTCTTGACGCCAGACGCCTCGAGGTTGAGCTTCTCGAGCTCGGGGGCACGTCCGATAGCCCACAGCACGGTGTCGACTTCGAGCTTACCCTCGCCGTTGGAGTCCTTGTAGTAAAGCGTCTTCTTGCCATTACCCGCATCCTCGAGCTTGGACTGCGAAGAGTTCTTGTGAAGGATGATCCCTTGTCGTTCGTATTCGGCCACCAACGTATCTTGGACCATGGGATCGAAAGTTCGGAGGAACTTGTCTTGGCGGATGAAAAGATGCGTCTCCGTGCCCAGCGCGTTGAACATACCAGCCATCTCGATGGCGATGTAGCCGGCGCCCACAACTGCCACCTTCTTTGGCTGATGTTCCAGCTCAAAAAATCCATCGGATGTGATGCCCAATTCGGCGCCCTCGACAGGAGGCAAAGTGGGGTATCCTCCCACAGCAACGAGGATCTTCTTGGCCTTGATATCAACCTCGGTGTTGTCGTCCAGAGTGACCTTTACAACATGTGGATCCTTGAAGCTGGCCGTACCGTGCAAGTACTCCACTTTGTCATTCTTCAAGTTCTTCTCGTAGATCCCGTTCAGTCTCTTGACGTAAGCATCCCGCTTGTTCTTGAAATAGTTCCAGTCGAATGGCTTCGTCTCTTCCACGCTGAAGCCGTATGCCTTTGCCTCGTGGATGGTCTCCCGGATCGAAGCGGCGTTCCACGTCACCTTCTTCGGCACACACCCCACGTTCACGCAGGTGCCACCCAGACGCTTGTTCTCGACCGCAATGGTCTTCTTCCCGTACATGCCACTCGCACGCCTCGCGCTGGCCAGACCGCCGGATCCACCGCCAATGACCAGGTAGTCGCACTCTTTCTGAATCGGCGCCATGATGGAGGAGCTGGAGGCGAAGTGTCGGGACAGGGAATCGAGTCGCTGCGAGCCTGCCGTCCTGGGCAGTATGGTCCGCGTGGAGGCTGCGGTGGCAAGGAGACGGAGGGGTGTTTGTTGAGACAGCTTGACGGCCAATGGGTAGGTTAGAGGTGGGATGGGTAGGGATTTGGGAGGAGGAAATAAATAAGAAAGATTCACGCTGGGAGGATGGGAGGATGACGTGCGAGAGCCGTTTACGGAAGGATGACGAGATGTATAATCGTGATGTCGGCTGGTCGAAGAAGTCCGCCACGGCTTTTGACCCCACCAACGAGATACTTTTTGTCTGCTATTGTCATCAGACTGGTATTCTTGGCATCAGACTCATCGTCAACGTGCTGCAACGTGCTGACCGTCCGGGCCGACATCATCATAAGGAGTGTATTTCCGCCAAACGTGCGAAGTGACCCACAAATATTATCCCACTGCCAGAGCATATACAACTACTCTTCTCGAAACACGGTAGATATTCTCCGGATGCCGGCCAGATGGCGATCCTGGGTCTTGGAGAGGAATCGCCCTATTTGCTCAGGAATTGACATCACGGTATGAACAAGGAACTTCGGACATCTCATCGTAGGGGAGATGATCAAACAAAGCCCTGGACACCTCGATTGTCGTCGAATGAAGCGAATGGCTACAGATTTGACGCGTCGTTGCACGAGAGCGAGAAACTAATAGTTTTCAGGTCTTTTGTTTTGTGCTTGGATTCTGGAAGCGTGCTCCTCAAGTCGTGCCACCACCATCTCACACGGCGTTCTAGTGGCCCTTCGCGTGCTCCTTCTTCGCGACCTGGTCCTTGAAGAGATTGTTCGGATGTTCGGAACCGAGGAGGCCACGCTGAATCCCTAAGATTTACAGGTCTTCGAATTGACAATGTACACTTCGGCCGCATTGATGGAAGCTGATCTGTCAAACAGGGGCCTGCTCGTTACATGTGAAGGAGAAGACCTCCAAACGCCTGTAATTCATATCCTGCATGACCGCCATGGGCGTCCGACGAACCCGAGACTTCTGGATCTCGAAACATCGTGAGGCATCCCGTCGGAGGACCTGCATTCCAGGAAGCTTTCACTGCACAATCAATGACCAGTGACCATATGTGGGCACTGATCTATGCTTTGCGAACCAGGATTTGCCATTTGGCATGATGCTTGCCTGGTGCCGGGACTAGAAGCACAAAATCGGGTTTAACTTCTCGACGAAATTTGATTCAGTCGACACGGAACTTCAAATCGATGGATTGCCCGAACATGACAGCAGACTGGTGTCGAATAGCAAGTGCCATCTTCGCTGTCTCCTTTTCGGACCTGTAGGCGTCGTGCTCCTCGTCATTGGAACGCGAGACTGACACGTTTAGAACACTGCATCGATGGCCTCCTTCAAGCTGTTCAATATCATGGCGACGCGAGTCCACTGCGACACCGTGTCCAAGGTATCAAGAGCATACTGGCTCCCAAGTAAGCAGCTCGCCACACGTGCCGGAACTTCATCAAGATGAAGAAATGGGCAAAGGAGAGAGAGAGCGCCAGAATACAAGGAGAAGGTTGCACTTGGTCTGCACGACATGAAGCCGAACTTCATACTGCACGAGGCTTTTGATACGGAGATCTACTCGCGTTCCAGGCCACTGCGTAGCACAATCAATGATTTTCCGCTCACCCACGCCAACATCCGTCGCATCGATGCTTTTAGATCCTCACCATCTCGATCACATGGTTCGTAATCCTGTAGTCTGCTCAAACGAAGAAAGCTTGTCCGATTCTTGGAATCCGTCGTAGGGTACCGCAGGGCTCGCCTCAATGGCTGTCCCAACAGCAGCGCAGATCACGACCGCCTTTCGATGTGCGCCGTGAGGGAGTGGAAGACCGACCAACGATGCCTCCCGTCGCCTCCATTTACTGAGTTAACGCATGGTAGCGGCAAAGTCCCACAATCGATTAATGCAATGCCGGTCATTCCGCCGATTGATTAATGTTACCTCAATTCCAATGCCATTGCTCAGCTGCTCCACCCATAGTCTCGTCCATTGGTCCAGAAGGCGGCCCAGGCTGGCACTCGTGCCCATGATGCGGCTGACTAGGTAGCATGCCGTAAGATTGCCATTGATGCGATTGGCCACCAAAGTTCATGAAACCGATGTTGTTCATGTTGCCATCGTCAATGTGTGGGTTGGGCATGACTTGTGTCGGGAAAGGCGTCCAGAAATTTCCATTTCGCGGGTCCAGTGGTGCACTCGGATCGCTGAACACTGCGGCAGAAGATGTTTGTGGGGGTTGGTTGAGGTGATGGTGATGTTGTTGCGGAAGTTGTGGTAGTTGTTGCTGTGGCTGTGGCTGCGAAGTCGGAGGTGAGAAGGGAGACTCTTTCGTCTGAGAGTTGCTGCTGGCAGCGGATCGCTTTCTGCCTTCGGAAGATTGCTTGCGTGGTATTGAGGCTGCGAAGAAAGAGGTCTGTACGGGTGACTTTCGTACTGAGGCCATGCGATAGTTCACCACGGCCGCCGCGCTCTCTGGAAGGGCAATATTCCATTTGCTTGACAATGAGCGGATGATATCGATTGCTCGGGCTGCGAACGGATGGTTGACGGACAGTGCTTCGAGATCGTGAAGGCCTTGCGTAAGGTTGGTGGCGGCGGTCTCGGAAGGGAGACCAAGGAGATGGATCGTGCAGGCAGAGAGGAGGAAGCTCGTGACTGGCGAGGTGACCCGTCTCAAGCCATACATAGCTCGAAGCGCACCAAGTATTGCAGACATTTCATTTGCGCAGAGCTTGCAGGTTTCCAGTGGATACAGCCCCCCGGCTCGTAGATCAAGCTTGATATATGGCCGGAACAAG
This sequence comes from Zymoseptoria passerinii SP63, assembly GCA_000223825.2. Classification (NCBI taxonomy): domain Eukaryota; kingdom Fungi; phylum Ascomycota; class Dothideomycetes; order Mycosphaerellales; family Mycosphaerellaceae; genus Zymoseptoria; species Zymoseptoria passerinii. The sequence continues at coordinate 92,340 of AFIY01000553.1, forward strand.
CTGAAATGAGAGTCAGTATTCTCCTCCACGCGCGCAACTGTGCAGATGTCTTCTACTCACTGCAGGACACATGCGTAATAGTACATGTGCAGTACGAGAACGTGCGGTAGGGTAGTATTCTGCAGCCAAAAGACTTCCGGCAGATTCTGATACCACGACTGATACTGTGCGTACGCCGCAGCCAGACTCCGGCTGGTGAACTGTTCCCGTGGTGCGTAAAAGGTATTGACCATGTCGCTCGCCAATTGAGACAGTCTGCTCAACTGGTCCTTGAATAGAAGCGTGCGAGCGGGTTGCTCGGCGCTGCTGTAATTGGATATGTCGTTGTCTTCGTATGGCTTCCAGGATTGTGACTCCGATCGTGCGTTGATCGATGGAGTGTCGATGTCCGCCGCCGATCGAGGAAGTTGTGACACTCTTCCAAGGGCGACTGAGCTTATGCTGCGAAGCGTTAGATACGCGAAAGGGAGACTTTTGAACCCATGTCAACCGGGAAGGCGCGCAAGATGCATTCGCAGAGTAGGGTAACCGTGCAGGGCATGGCCACTTACGTTTCAAGGTTAAACACTGCCCAGAAAGCAATCTTGCGAACCTCAGCGTCCACTGTCCGCATGTTCTCTTTCAGCACAGACAGATGGAGGCCCATCTCCAGTGCCATCCGAACACTTCTTCCGGCATACTGGTATGCGAGAGTATCACGGCCGGCCGATCCTTCCCGGAGCGACATGATCCCCAGAGCTTGCACAAGGGTCAGATGAGGTCTGTCCGCATTGTCGACAATTCGCTTCGCTTTGGCAAAGTACACATCTCCCGCGGTCAAAGGGTTGTTCGAGTCCGTCCTGGCTCGCGGTCGATCGGAATAGTGGCATCCAATGGCCAGAATGGCGTATATCAGGGCCGAACTGCAAAAGTCGCTGCCTCCGCGCAGTCGATCCTTGTTGAAGAGTTCCCAGCAAACGAAGCTGTGGAATGGATACAACCAGCAGTAGAAGAGACTGAGCAAGTGGTCCACGAATTCCGGGTCTTCGGGAGGATTGAACCACTCTTGGGACTTGTCCACTGGTGCGGATGTGGCGCTCGGCTGAGATCGTCCATAGTATTGCGACTCGCCAGAATTGGTCCTAGAAATGATCGTTCCGAAGGTCTCATCGTCAATTGCAGAGCCGGGTGGAGTAATGGCTCCCTGGGCGAAATCGGCCTCCAGTGTCTGGGGAGCAAAGCCGTGTGGTAAACGGACGTTGCTGCGGAGTGAGTTGGCGATGGCATCGGCGTCAGTGTCGGCCCGTAGACTGTGAAGTAGGGAGATTGCCTCGCTTTCTGGGAGGCTTCTCAAGCTCGCGAGAATGACCTCGAGGGAGTCGTTGTGTGCTGTGAGCGATTGAATGTCTCGTTTCAAGGCGCCTTTCCGTCGATGGTCCGAGTCAGCATCGTAGCTGCACTCTGTGCGGTAGACCGCAATACAGGTTGAACAAGATGGTACGCCGCCGTCGCACTACCTCGTCGTCAGTACATTCTGTCAAGGCAAAGTAGTTCTCATCACTCACTTTACTCTTCCGCTTTCTGCATGGGATGCAGGCAGAGGACACTGCTCTTCGTTTTCCGCCTTTTGAATCACTAGTGTTGTCATCATTGCCCGTCGGCTCGTCTTTAGGACGAATAGAGCGAGGAGCCATGGCCCAGCCGACTTTGTTGCTAGGTTTCTGCGAAGATCGTCGACATCAACACGGCAGGTAGTGATGGAGCCAATGGTCGTTAGTCGAGTGGTTGAATCCAACCGCACAAAAGCATGCGCCACGTCAGTGGATAGAGAAGGTCCTGATGGCAAAGATTGACGGAAAGAAAGGCACATGTAAAGGCTCGTTTCAACACAAGAAAGGCAACGACAAACCATCCATTCTAAGTATCATGGCGCCACGGTGCTCTGCAGACTAGCGACACTGCTGTGGAGCCAAGAACTGGCACAAGGACTCACGGATCTGCGCGTCCAGGCGTATCGCTATTCATCCTCCCGTCGTGGTATAATTGCAGCTAAAAGGTACATTAGCTTGGCACATCATGGGCTCAGTCTTGGTGGCTCGGGGTGGTGGAAAGGACCGCAAAGCTTCGTCTCCAGGTCACCTCGGAAAAGGTGCACTCGAAGGTTTAGTTAGGTTGGCTCGGTCTCGCTGCAAGACCCTGGGAAAGCTTGACTTCGGATCTTACGGCACCGGTGGCAGAGCACAGTACAGTAAAACGCCTCACGCTGGTGACAGATCTTTTGAGCGCGGCGTCGCGGGTACATTTGTGCATTCTAGCGACCAATCTCGATGTCTACCACAGTTTGCAAAGGGTGAGAACCTGTCCTTGGCATTCTGTTGACCTTCCTTCCCTTGGCTGTCCGCACCAATGCATAACATGGAAATACCATGATGACGAAGCAACCTCCAGTCTTAAGTTGACGAGTAATCACCGACGAGGTACCCGCGTGGTGACAAGCAATATGCGGACGATTCCCCCCTCGTGGCGGAGTATGGGGATTCGTCCTCAGGGACCCAAAATCGGTATACCCCTGCAAGGCATTGAACTCCTGCCTTTGCCGATATATTCCGGCGACCAGGTTGCCAGGTGTGGCTTGCAATGCCTCTTCTCAGTCACTTGCTGTCGACAAATTTAAAAAGCTTGATTAGACATCGCTCACCCTGGGTTGTTGCAAGCTACATCAGGAGACATATAAGGTGCCAAGAGGACGAAGTCGTTCCCTTTCCTCCTCGTGTTTCAACCTGGACATGGGTTGTTGCCTGAGATGGTCATACAGAGGCCAGAGCAGCAACACCCAGCTCAGTGTTCTGCTCTCTGCTGTGTCGCTGCCCAGAGAGTGACCTTGGCACTGTATCCCCAGTTGAGCTCTGCTATGCTGCTCGCCTTGGCGCATGCACATACAGACTGCATCCAGCACCTGGAGTCGGAACAGACGGCATGGTGAGGTGCGGAGATATGCAATCACCTTCGTAATCGCTGCGAGCTCTCGGACGGAGGAGAGGCCGAAAGTGACCCTTCGCCACTGCGTGTCTGGTGGTGATCTTCAAAATATTCCAAAACTCACGTGGCAGTCTTGTCGCTTTGTGAATCCTTGTCCGGTAAGCACGGCAGTGCTTGGCCGCCGAGCAATAGCACAGCCCGGGAGCGACGACGACACACCTCTGTTGTTGCAAGTAGACATGTTCGAGACATGCTGGCGGTGCTCCTAGATGCCCGCAACAATGTCATATCGTCGATTGTTTGCTCTTCTATAGGCTTTACGGGACCGTCCCGTAGTGTGTTATGCTCGACTCTGTTGATGTGGTCAAGTGCCGTGCCATGACGTCCCAATGCTGAAGATCCGTCGACTCGTCAGCCAAGATGTGGCACCTGTGGCTTCCTTCGTAGCCCTACGGGAGATCACCTCGTACACGCTCGACCTTCGCCTCGGTTCGATTTCTCGTGGCTTCCGCCATTCTCAAGCTTTTCTTCCGGAAACGCCTCTGCGACGCCTTTGTATGCACAAACTGTCGCACTTGCTCGAATATAGCGGCAAGGCCGGATGTGTCCCGGCCACTTCGCTCTCCTCTTGTCGGATGGAGAGTCCCGTGGCCAGAAAAAGACTACAACAAAAGCGAGGGAGTACCCCGGAAAATCTCTTCCCCTACTTCTCCCCGGTGCCGAACCGGCTCGCTGGAACGACTTGATGAACTGGACTACGAAGCAAAGTGTCGGCATGATTGCAGCAACGCGTCCCAGCCGAGTCTCCACGTAGGATTCGCTGGAGACCAAGTTGCGCCATGAGTTTGCCGATCTTGGTTATGCATCACACATGGACAAACCTACCTTAGATAGCTTTGCATGAATTCCACGACGACTTCTTAGAAGCCCATCGAACGACAGGACTCGTGCGTCTCGGATGTACGCCTCCGCTTAGCCACATGACGACAACATGAATGCACCACATGCCGAACGAATGTTGAGACATCGGTCGCACAGAGCAGAATGCGTCTAGAGAATTCGCTGGCACCTACCCAGCCCAGCTGTCTTTCGGCCCATCACGAAAAGCACTAGTGGACACTATCGTTGTTGCCCACTCTCCACGAGTATTTACGATCCAGACTATTCGGCACCGCCGCCTGTGATATCAGATGACAGCTTCATTTCTACGAAGTCGTGTCAATCACTTCAGACTGTGAAGTTGCGGTCGAAATATTGCACAACAGTTCCGCTGGAAATCCTCATATCTTCACATCTCCACTGCCAATACGATCGCAATATAACACACTCATAAGTGCAACCAGCAGTACCAAAGACGAGCAAGCCATGGCACTTCCCGGCCAAACGGACAGAGAACACTGAGAGAACAACCTTATCCGCTATGGCCGAAGCCATACAAGCCACACCGCACACTTTTGCAGCCCCGAGACTTCGAGGCGTAAACTGAGATTGCGTTGACGCCAATGGAGCCGGCGATCCCGGCTGTGTCCTGGAGTCAAGTCGAGCCGAACATCATGTCGCCATTGACGCTACTGTGCTAGAAGCTCGTGGCTGATGAAATGCTCGGACGGCTTTGCATGTGACACAGCGCATGCATGGGATAGGTTCGTCGCGGAGAGCTCCGGTGAAGGATCGCTTTTGGACGACGCAAGACAATGCCACGAAGACTGCAGTCGAAATGCGATGATGAGGAATAGATCTATGCAAGCCGAATGTTCGAAGACTCCAATTTTGCTGCTGGCCATGCCGCTGCCTCAGCCACGCCCATTCGCCCTTGCGTGCGTTCTTGGGTCATTGTCATCGTCATCGTCCTCCGAATCAGCGAGTCCAAACTCGTCGCCATCGTCGGCGCTCCTTTCTTTCCTCCCTGATGGACTCAGATCGTCGAGCTCTGCCTCGTCGAAATCTCTCGCTGCCTCGACATCCCTCCGGGCCTTTCGTGCGCTGCCGTTCAGTCCCAAGCCATCACTCATGCTTCTTCCATGCTCGTCGAATGGCTCCAGACCCAGCACGCCAGTATATCCCTTCCTCTTCCTTCGTTCACGAATGATGACATAACCCCAGCATCCTGCAGCAATGAGCACGATGACCAATGCCACCTCGCTAGATCGTCGGTACGCTGCCCACGATGCCTGCTGTAAGCGCTCGGCTGCCTTCTCTTGAGCGGCGGTGCTATTTGGGTGCCCTCCAACGCTGACCTCGACACCCTTCTCTCCATCGATGCGGGAATCGGTGGGCTTGCCGCCGATCGAAGCAATGTCGACGCCCATGAAGCGGTCCAGCATGTCCCTGGTGCGGCGCGGGTAGTCGAATGGCACCATGTGGCTTGCGTTGTAAAAGCGAAGGTAAGTGAGGTTGCGTGCGGTCTGATAGCTGCCAGCCGCGTCTCCTTCGAACGTCCATTCCTGCTTAGGGGCAGTCATGCCTGTGGAGATGTCCATGCCTACCGCACCATTCCACTTGAGATTGTTGATGACATTCTCAGTTCCGATGTGATTGCAGATCATGTCTTTGTCGCCGCTGAAGAGAACGATGGGCATTTGTGCGAGAAGCTCGGGGAGGAGATGAACGCTCGGCTCAGAGTTGCGTGCTGTGAAGGCGCGACCGACTCCATTGTTGCACTCGACCCATCCGGTATTCTTGTCGCGGTCAATGTGCAGTGCCTTGAGCACATCCTTGCGACGGAGGTATGGCTTGACGTATTCGAGATCCGGAGGCCAATTCATCCCACACGAAGGGAATGAATCGCGCAGACGCACATCATACATGTTGACACAACCTTGATCGTTTTGAGTGTTTGACATGATCTCTTGCATGATCCGTTCGCAGGCCCGGGTGTCGATGAGCTTGTTATCCTCATCTTTCTGGAGTTCCTCGAGACATATCTTTTCCTGGTTGCGAGCGATCTTGTCGACCTCATCGCCGGAGCGTACGAGACCAGCTTCGTACGCAAATGGAATGTATGAAATGTATTGTTCTGGACCAGACAGCCAGCCATTGCCGATCATCAGACCGACGAGATTCCATCGGCGTGCTGCGTTGTCTTTGTTGCGTTCGACGATGGCTTGGGCGATATTCGGGATCCACTGACCGGCGTACGACTCGCCGGCGAGGTAGATCTGCAGTTTCTGTCAGTTTGCTCCCAACCACAAGCAGAGCCACACTCACATCGTCGTGTTCCATCTCCGGGAAGATCTCGAAGAATTGAGTCAAGAATGTAATCATCTCTTTCTTGACATCCGGCATCTCGTGGACATACGAGTCGGTGTCGATATAGCTGAACCCAGTGCCCACTGGTTGATCCACATATACGACATTCGCAAACTCGTCCCATCCACCATCTGTGAATCGCAATGTTCCGTTCTCGTTCACTCGATATGGTCCATTCTCCATCAATGCCCCATCCATGCTACTGCACCCGGGCCCTCCATTGAACCATATGACCGTTCGCTGCCTATTCGCAATGTGTCTGTTCTTGAATAACCAGAAGAAGAGGTGTCCGTGATGTTCCGGTACCACTTCGATGTGGCCTGCGAACATGTCCAGGCGTGGCTCGGGGGGTGCGCCTGGAAGATCGTGAACGTAGTAATCGGCTGCAGACTTGGTCGCTGCTTCCGTGAATGACAGCCATGTTGAAGCAACGAGGCCAAAGACTGTGAGAAGAGATGGCCCTTGTCGTCGCCGTCTCGAAGGCGGCGGACAGAAGCGAGCCATGGTGTTACGTGGCTCCTATCTGAAGCATGTCATGCCCAGTGAAGTTGAGGTCGTGTTCTGCCAGAGGTGTGTCTGCAAACTGTGCGCCAGATCTGTGATCGCTGGCGATCCTGGAAACGATGTACCGGAGTCGAAAAAATGGTGCGAAGTGGAAGGAGAGATAGGAGTTACGTATTACAAGATGCGATGGGCTGATGTCCAAGCAGGTGCCCTTGATCCTTGAGCTCAGGGTCCGCCGTAATTGAGTCAAAGTGTTGCAACCAGCTTTGTTTTTCCTGAACGATTGCTACCTCAGGATGAAAACATGCAAATTTTCGATCTGAGCACCGAAGATACCTACGCAAAGTGTCATTGTCATTCGTTGACGGTATTGTGAGAGCGACGACTTCACGTGACCGCGCGCAAGTCTCGATTGGCGCTAATACTGATTCGTACTTGGCACACGCTCGCCGTCGCGTCATCTCAGGCCAGGCCAGCTCGACTTCGACCAAACAAGACTGCTGCCTCTCACAACCCACATCATGCTCACCGAGCGGTAGAATTCGCCCAGCATGCCAGCGTACGATAGTGACTCGTAAGAAGACCCCACAGATTATCGCTGACGATTTGCAGACCTGGCGATCAATATCGCGACACTCCGGCCTCGGTAAACCCATTCAACGACGCGAAACCGAGCATTTCAAAGTACACTGCGCAGGAAATCGCCACGCTTCAGAGCAGATTGGAGAAACAGCTGGGCCCGGAATACATCTCGACACGACCAGGAGCCGGGGGTGGTAAAGTCCATTACCTCGCAGCGGAGAAAGTCATCAATCTCGCGAACGAGGTGTTTGGCTTCAATGGCTGGAGCTCCTCCATTCAAAATGTTCAAATCGACTTCGTGGACGAGAACCCTAGCACACAGCGAATCAACCTCGGACTTTCGACGATTGTCCGAGTGACATTAAGAGATGGAGCATTTCACGAGGACATTGGATACGGACATTGCGAGAATGTGAAGGGCAAAGCTGCTGCTTTCGAGAAGGCGAAGAAGGAGGCAGCAACAGATGCTATGAAGCGGGCGCTGCGGAACTTCGGAAACGTGTTGGGCAACTGCCTGTACGACAAGGACTACCTGTCACGCATCACAAAGGTCAAAGTGCAGCCTTCGAAGTGGGATGCTGGCGATCTACACAGACATCGTGATTTTGCCCCAATCAAGAAAGAGATGGCGACAGATGACCCGATGCCACAGAATAAGACGTCCACTGTGCAGAGGAATACCAGTGTCCAATCAAACAACTCCGTCGGGTCCTTTGGTTCCGCCGAATTCGAAGACGATTTTGGAGGTAACTTCTTCGATGACACGGATTTCAGCCATCCCGATGAAGTCCGCATAGACGACACGACGATGACCGAAGGGACACCCGCACACGGGTATTCTGATGGCGCACAGCATACTCAACGGCAAGGAGTTCCTAGGATTCACTCCATGCCGCAGATGAGACCTGTCAACATCCAAGCGCCGACACCTATGCAAGGCATGCAGGCTCCGCAGCGACCACAAGGCGTTCCACGACCTCCAACAAATGCCGCTCAGGGTGCGCCCGCATCACGAATGGGACCTCCGCAGACTCCAGGCGCGCAGCAACGGCACAACCAGCAACAGCAGCCAACTCGACCGCCTCAGCAGAGTAACGATGCACCGCGATCGAATCCGTCATCTGCCGGAACGACGACAGATTCGCCAAGCAACAAAGCACCGCAACGAGGACAGAACGGTCAAAACGGACAGAATGGTCAGAACGGACATAATGCACAGGCGCCAGCAGCACGACCGAATGTGACAGAAGATCATACAATACCTCCGCAGCTCCCTCCTGGAGCTCCAGTCGGATTCGTGACGGGCAGAAGAGCGGATGTGTTCAACCAGCCGGCAGATGCCCGACCTCCTGACGCCACCAGCCTCGCATTCAATCCTCACGCAGAGAGTCCATCTATTCGACGAACGCAAGGCGTCAACCCTGGAAAGTCCGCTCCAATTTCTCGTGATTTGCTTGCCGCTGCGAAAGGTGCTCAGTCACCAGCGACCTCTGCAAACCACCAACAAATTGGAGTCGGCGGTTTCTCCAATCCTGCTGCTGGAAATGGCTTCAATGGCGCTCCTCGGCCCACCAATTCCAATTTCGCCAATCCTGCGGCTGACATGCATCGCAAGATTGGCATGCCAAACGGTGGTCCCGGTGGTTTTCCGTCAAACAATCGTGGAGCGTACAAGCCACATGCAGGAGCGAAGCGTGCTGTCATGGCCGATGTGACAAACACACATCAACCGCAGACCGATGGCGCAAATGACGCCAAAAAGCCTAGGCTTGAGGCTGGTGCGGGCGAGTTGGGTCAAACGCATGACAATAAAACGCATGACAATAGCGTTGCAACGGGATAACATGCATGGTCTCCAACACATGACGATTTTACGAGATGCGGCGTTAAAAAGAATCCTTACCTTAGACATGGCTTGTATGGTTTCATTCCTTTTGAGGAATGTGCGACGGCATTGTTTACGACGTGGCCCTCACTACGTTTCCATGCACTTTCTTATGCTTCCACGTTCGCACTAAAGCAAGTATTCTTGCACGCCGCGATACGCTCTATCACCTTCCGTGGTGACACCATCAATCTATCCCGGTACAGAGGCATATTTACAACTTGCAGAGAAGACTTCCAAAAAAAATTCAAAGATGGACCGCCACACGCGCTCCTCGTCGAAGCCGAGCCCGAGATCATCAGAACGCAGCCCTGCAATCCCACACATCGTGCTCAAACCAGCGAACATGGACATCGACAGCCGAATGTCCTACGAAACCATCAATCACTGGGAATTCCGCAGAGCGCGATTCACTTACCTTCGCAGCGCCATGACTGTCTTTCTTATATTGCTGTCCGTTCCATGGCCCAAGTCTCACCCGAGAGCGGTGAAGGAAGACCGAAGATTGGTCTTGAAACTGTACTCCAGCATCGCCACTTTCGCCGTCTTCTTCCTGATGCTCATATGTTTCTCTTGGTTCAGGGAGTGGATGCCAGACTCGAAGTCGGAGGAGGTGAGCAAGGAATGGTCCGACATCATCAGGAAAGAAATGCGTCGTCATCAGAATGTGGCGGTCGTGGTCACGATAGCGCACATCGTCCATCGCTTCGCTGTGCCGGCGTCCAACGCTTGGGTTTTGAGCAGCAAAATGGACTGCGGCTGTAGTCAAGGACCGGCACTGGAGTGGTGCAAGACCGTCGTGGACGCGATGGCGATATTCATTCTCTCCACGAGCGTGGTTTGGATCATGTAAGTCGACTGCGTTCGCATCGAAACAACCTTCAAGCTGCTGACGGTTTGTGCGTAGTCCGAACCGACTGGCCCTGCTAAGCAGCAGACTTCCTAGCAGAGACGACCTTATTGGAGCCGCGGTGTTTGGCTATGCATTCTGTTACTTCCTCGTATCTCTGGCCTCCTTGCTGGTTTTCAAGGGTTTCTGCTATCAGATTGTGAAGGATGGAGGCTGCGTGGGAGAGCTGGGTCTCAGGGCTGTCGCCCTGCTGGGCAAGATGGGCGGAAAGCAACTCGGGATGTTGGAAGAAGGGGCCGACTTGTTCACGACTTTAGGACGAGGACGCCTCTAGTCGAAGCTTGGGGTTTACTAGAGTTTTTTCGTCTTGGCGGTGCAATGTTATTGTTTACGACAACGTCATTGACGGCTTTCACACAATCTTGGTCCCATGCACTTTCGTGACAACGGTCTACTGGCTAGAAGTTATGGCAGTATTGACTATATTAGCACGTCCATCCAGACTTCGCTTGCTTTCCCGGCTTGAGAGAAGACCGTCAGCAAGTGCAAACATGGATCGTCAGACGCGCTCCTCCGTGAAACCAAGATCAAGTCCATCGGCCTCCGGCCCTTCGCTTGCGCACATTGCACCAAAGGCGCCGACGATGGACCTCAATACTCGACAAGCTCAGGAAATCATCCAGCACTGGGAATTACGCTCTCTCCGACTCAACCTCTTCCGCAGTGTTGTGACCATCTGTCTTCTCATCCATCAATCCCTGGACCGAACCTGGATTCGGACGCCGCAAGCAAAGACAAGTCTATTCTCGAGGGCCAAGGTCTGGTACCTTACCGATACGTTGCCGCTCTCGTCTCCTTGCTTGTGATCCTCATCGGGGCTTCCTGCTGACCTTCCTGCTGACTCAAAAATGGAGGTTCACAAGAATTGGTCTCGCACCATCAAGGCCGAGATGTCTCGTTATGGCTGGGTCGGCCTGGTTGCCGGAGCATCCTACTTCGTCCACCGATTCCTCGTGCCTCGGTCGAATGCCTGGGCTCTGGACAACATCGACTGTGCTTGCAGTGGAGGTCCAAGGATGGACCAATTCTCGACAATCCTGAACAAGACGGGCGTGTTCCTTCTATCTCTGCTGTGGTTTGGATCATGTGAGTCATCCACGTCTCCGACGCTGAAACAGGGGCGGAGTTGCTGACGATCGATATGACGTCCAGTCCGAACAGATTGGCCCTTCTGCGACGCGGCGCCGTGCTGGGCACGACTACTCTTGTCCTGCTTGCAGTGCTCGGATATGCGGTGTGTTTCGCCGGCGTTTCCTTCGCCTCTCTGAAGGCTTGCAAGGCGTTTTGTTATCAGGCAGGCGGCAAGTGTGCGGGAGAGATCGCATTCAAGGTTGTCGACCTGGCCGCCAAGGTCAACGGAATGAATTTCTGAAAGTTGGACTCGGTCATTGGCTGGTCTATGTCAGCGCTTGGCCTTACGACGAAGAAGGAGTAGATGTCCTCACTGATGCCGCGGGGTCTATCTTTGACTGCGCCACCATCTGTCAATGACCAAGTCTGTCGAATCAGCTGCTCGAGCGCTCTACCATTATTCATCTACACCACCCTTAACTTTGGCTCCTGGATTCCTTCCTTCGAGGAACGCTTTGGCAATATCTCCGAGGGGCATCCACCCGACGCCCTCATGCTGGTTGATGTACTCAATGATTCTGCCATCGAACAGCATCCATTTCACAGCCCGCACAACGAGCGATGGTATTACCTCTCATGCAGCAAGATCACCTGCGGCTTGCCGCTGACCTGCGGATGGATACTCATCGGAAAGATGAACGTGTCATACTCCCGATAACCAAAGTCGAACTGTTCTTTCCACAATCTTTCCACAACGTGCGTATCCACGAAGCCTTGTGCACCTGGTCTCCCGGGTATTGGCTGTAATGGAGGCCAGTCAGCCAAGTGCCAGTTCGCCGGTATCTCAACGACTCGACTGGGACGAATCTTGGTCATTGGAGCCATCCAGGTTGATGCTGGGTTGGCTACGTTCGTTTCGATCCATGTTTCCGAGGAGTCGGGAGCGAGGTACGGCTGAAGATCATGATGCATGAACGAGCGGTCGTACAGAATACCTTGCTCCTGAAGCTGCGGGATCAGCTCCTTCGATGTCGTTCAAGCTGGAGCTGTATAGCCTAGAGGCTTCTTGCCGTTGCAGAACTTCTCCAGTACTTCAATCGACCTGCTCAGGACAGCTTCTGCTCGATGGCCTAGAGCTGCGAGATGTATTCGTGGGTATAGCCGTGCAAAGCAAGTTCGTGACCTGCATCACGGACTTTGGCCAGCTGTCTTGGGAAGCTTTCAATCGTGTGGGCTGGAGTGAAGAATGTCGCTTTGATGTTGTATTTGGCATAAAGTGCGAGGAGTCTGTCCATCCCCACCGTTGCTCCGAACACGCCTCGGGAAACATTGGTCGGGTTCTGAGGAGAGCCTTGAAGGGGTTGTGAACGCCTGACAGCCAAGATAGGGACCCGTCACTGACCGTCGCATGTGTTGATCCAGTTCGCGACGGCATCGACGTCGACTACGTATTTTTGTCAAGATCGGACGACTGATCAACGTTGGCAGGCCTAACTTACCGCCGTATCCTACTAGCACTCGCTTCCTTCCCATTGGATCTTGTGCCTGCTGAAAGCTGAACTAATTGACACTGTCGAAGAGAGACGGTCGAGAACGTTAATCGGAGGAGTAATTGTGTGTTGAGTCGAGGTTGTTGGACGTGGATCACCAGTTCATGTACACCCACGATGGGCCCTCACAAACGCCCCTCGGCTGCCCCACTTTCGCAGTCCATCTCAGCTTCCTGTTCATCCTGTCAACTGCATCAACATCGGACGAACAAGAACTACTCCAGATTGGATATCACATCCTGCATTCGAGCTCATATGACCCTGTCTTGACCGGGAACCGAGGCAATACGGTTGAGCTGATTTGAACCCACACCGCAGCCACATATTTCCCAGCTACCCCCACTTGTGCTCAGTCACGATGCCGAAAATGCTCAGAATAGAATGTAGCGGCACACCCTACGAGGTAATCGAACAAATGCCACCTCACATGAAAAGAACGATGCTCATGTCAGCGCAGATCGGCCTTCAACACGGCCAAGAAGCCCGCGTCCAAATCTCCCGCAGCATCATGTTCTACGCCGACCTCTTCCTCAAACAAGCCGCACTAGACTGGTACCAAGTGCAATCCCTCGCCATGAAATTCGAACCCGTGATTCGGGAAAAATGGCCGGCCTACATGCAAGAAATGCGCGGCATCGCCGACGGCACCGATCTCGGCGTCGAAGACATCATCGCCATCAATGTTCGGACGGAGATTGCGTTTGGTGCGTTCTCCGACGGATGCACGGCGTTGTCGTGGAGGACGGACGGGCATTCGTGGTTGGCGCAGAATTGGGATTGGAATGAGGCGCAGAAGAGAAATTTGGTGTTTTTGAGTATTGAGCAGACGGGAATGCCGAGGATTAAGATGATTACGGAGGCGGGGTTGATTGGGAAGATTGGGTTGAATGATCGGGGGGTCGGGGTTTGTTTGAACGCGATCAAGGCGAAGGGAATGGATGCTACGAGGCTGCCTTGTCATTTGGGGTTGAGGATGGTGTTGGAGAGTTCAAGTCGAGCGGAGGCGGTGGAGAAGTTGGAGGGTTTTGGGATTGCGTCTGCGTGTCATATGTTGATTGCGGATGAGGATGGAGGTGTGGGTATGGAGTGGAGTGCGAAGGATGCGGCCAAGCTTGAGATGAATGATGCTCGGCAGGTTTTTCATGCGAATCATTTTCTACTCGCACACGACGGTGTGGAGGATAAGAAGTGGTTGGAAGATTCCACTTTCCGGACTAGCAGGATCGAGGAACTGGCGAACAAGGTCGAGGGTGAGCCGACCTATGAGAAGCTCTACGAGATCTTCTCGGACGAGGAGAATCTCCCGGGGAGTATCTGTCGGAAGATGGAGGGCGAGAGCCAGTCGGCAAGTCTGTTCAACATCGTGATGGATCTGAAGGCTAGAAGCGCAGAGGTCACGCTGGGCAGACCGACGGAGCCGGAGGAAAAGATCAGTCTGTCGTTCTAGTTCGTTGGCGATGGACTTGTTAGCACAAAGCGGTTGTAAGTGAAGTAGAGCTGGCGGAAAGTTATGAACCTCCAACCCTAACCCTAACCTCAAAATTCGTGTAAATTTTCGAAGCCTCGCTCAGCAGAAGTCTCACAAATCCACATCCTCGCCTCGATAATGATCTGCAACGATCCTGTATAGGAAGCTCGGCGCACATCCTCCCAGATTCGTAACGTAGAGGTCCACGAGATCTGCTCCTACATGATCGAACACTGGGTTGACGACATCCACGCCACCCACCAAACCACCTTCGTCAAAACCAACGACCTTGCTCGGATCACCATACTCTAGAAGTTCGGCCGAGTCGAATGGATATACCGGACTGAGCTTGTAGACTCCGCTGAGAACAACGACGGGGACGCGATGCATTTGCGCGGCTTGCGCGATAGCGCTTGCACCAGCGGCAGCGATCAAGGAGCCATTGGCAAGAACGGTGTGAGGAGCGAGGATGACCTTGTTGATGCGCGACATGAGCGCGAAGACTGCCGTATCGGGAATGAGAATGACTTTGATGCCCATAGAAGTCAAGGGTTTCCAGCGATCCATGGAGTCGTCTTCAGCTGATGCTGTGCTGCCGTTGACAATTGTGGCGTGCGTAGATAAGTGATCGTTCGGATACGCCTCTGCGTGGACGACAGTGAACGAGCGCTTACGTGCGGCCGCGGCGAGGAACTTTTGCACTGTTTGGGAAGAGGTATGCGTGAGGATGATCTCGTTGGAGTGGATGTGGTCGAGAGCAGACTCGGCGATTTGCGTATCAACGATTTCCAATTCCTCGAGCAGTTCCTTGATGCCATCGATGACTTCCGCCTTTATGTCAAGCTTTTCGACTTTGTTCTCGGCTTGCTTTGGTGGTATAGGAGAGGCAGTGCCTGATGTACGAGGAGACCCAGCATTAGATGAGAAGGCGCTAGGTTGTTGAAAGATGCCGAATAGCGATCCTGCGGGTGCTGGCATGGATGGACGCTGGGCATGATCCACAGCGCCATCTATGGATGGAGGGCCCATGCTTTGTCGCGGCGGCGTTCCTTGTGGCAGCGGTGCGAATCCGGATGTTTTGGATGCGAAATTTGGTCGTTTGAATGATTCGCCGGTCATAGATGCTGGGGGCAGGCCCTCGTCGTGATCCTCGTTCGGGTTGTCTTCTGTGATTTCGCGCACAATACCGAGGATGCGGCGCACGATGTTACCCACGGCCATCTCACGCGGTTGAGCAGCCGTCAGTCTTCGGCCAACTTGGCGAACGCGCTGGATGAGAGTCTCAGCATCCTTCCACCGCTGTTCGCCGACCACGCGGAGGAGTAGCTGAGCAGTAGCAATTGCACATGGTCGGGAGTTCTTAATCTGGCGGCGCTTGAGGAGGGAGATGAGGAGTTCGATCGAGGACTCAATGTCGCTAGACTTGTGTGATTTAAGAAATGTCGTCAAAGAGGGCGCCTGAGTGGCCACCGCAGACGGCATGTTGGTGGTGTTGCTTGGTGATCTTGCGATATGTCGTGTTCGTGGACAACGCCGTGACTCAGAATTTCTTGCTCTCGAGATTAAAGAGGAAGGATGGTCGTGATTCTGACGGCAACGGAGGGCAAGTCCAGGTGTTTTGTCCAGTGCGTAATTTTGATCCTCAGTTCCAGCAGTACATCGTCGTCTCAAGACGATATAAGTTGATGTCGGTATGCGTGAAGAAAGAAGACCACCTCTCGCTAGCTCCGTCGAGGTCGTCTCGCACGCATCGGCCCGCTTCCTTTGATGTGACGTCTGTCGCAGCAGCTCGGCTGGTTCCACGTTGGATCGGATTCAGCTGCGACAACAACGTGCCACACTCTCTTGTTTCTTTGTTACCTTCTTTTGTTACCTTCTGACTCCTCTTCTCCCTCCGCCCTCCCCGACCGGCATCGCACTCTGGTCTCGGTCGCAGGACATGCTGCGGTAGCAATGAACAGCTTCAATCTCCTGTCGCGACTCAACACTCCTCCGCCCTCACCACCGCGGTCTCGGACTAGCTCGTCCGCCCATATTACAGGCCTCCAATCCTCGGATACGGACATCGCTTCGATATCGGAGAAGCTTGTCGGTGGGAAAGATGTGCACAACGCCGCAAGAGAGGATGAACAAAGCCAGCAGGAATACGTTGACGAGAAAACACCATTGCTGACGAATGGTACCACTGCGACAGGCGAATCGGAATTGCCGAGCAGATACGCGTGGTACTCGCCGAGGAGGATATCGCATGCCGTGCTGTACGGTGTACACCTCCTAGTCCACACGGTGACTGCGCCAGGGAGATTTGTGGTAGCCTGCTTCTACGATGAACACGGTCGCTTCTCCACGATCATGCCGCTGCGCAAGTTCACCAGCCTCGTGTCCCGGCGCAAACGAAAACAGCAGGTCCACACTGCGACGGGAGGCGACTCTTCGTCAGACGATAAGGAACGGATAACGAAAAAGCACCACACCCGAAGATCACCCTCCGTGGACAGCATATCGTCGACAGGCTCAGATCCAGATCTGGAAGACAGTCCCGCCCGTCATACGCGATCAAGAACGGCCTCTTTATCCCCTAGCCCCTCTGGAGAATCGAATCGACCGCCACGTAAGAGCATAAGGATCAAGGTCGCCAATGACGAGGCACTGCGTAAACGAAAAGCGTCCAAAGCTGGTTCTACTGGTCGACCCGGCTCCGCCGACAACGACAACGACATCGCGCTCGTTGCCTCGGCGCTCAAGTCGCCTTCTTCCGCAGGAGCCTCTGCCAAACTGACACGCTATCCCCGAGCTCCTGCCACCCCACGACCTCTCGTCCCACGTCGTCAACCATCATACACCCTCTCGTACTCCCCAGAGACGCCCAAGAAGACGCTAATCATCGACCTCGATGAGACATTAATCCACTCAATGGCCAAAGGCGGCCGCATGTCCACCGGCCACATGGTTGAAGTGCGCCTCTCCTATCCGACCTCAACATCAGCCAACTCCCCACCTCTCGCCTCCGGTGTTCCGATCCTCTACTACGTCCACGAACGTCCCGCCTGTCACGAGTTTCTCCGGAAAGTCGCCAAATGGTACAATCTCATTGTCTTCACGGCCAGCGTGCAAGAGTATGCGGATCCTGTCATTGACTGGCTGGAGCGGGAGAGGAAATATTTTTCAGGCAGGTATTATCGACAGCACTGCACGTATCGGAACGGAGCGTATATCAAAGACTTGGCCATGGTGGAGCCGGATTTGAGCCGGGTCGCGATATTGGATAATAGTCCGATGAGCTACATTTTTCACGAGGGTGAGTCTTGCTGCCGAGATGACAATATTGGAAGTGTAGAGCTGATATGTGACGATGCAGACAACGCTATTCCAATCGAAGGCTGGATCAGTGATCCGACCGACAACGATCTCTTGCATTTGATACCATTTCTAGAAGGATTGCAATATGTGACTGACGTGAGGGCATTGCTGGCGTTGAGGAGAGGAGAAGCTCAACAAGCGTAAGGATGAGGCCTCAGCTGAGGCCTATGTCCGCAGTGGCGTTTGCGACAGACTTCAAAGATATGCCGAGCGCGAAGGAAATTCGGCTGTGCTCGGGTGGTGAGGACCAGAATCTGCCCGCATAAATCCCATGCCGGAAGTGAGAACATCATCGCAGGCGCCGAAGTTCATCATCACTTGTCCAAACTCCTCGTTGGAATCGGCACCGACGAGTCCTCAGGGTCGGAAGGTCAGCCGCTGCTTCCACCCGCCGATGGCAATCATGAAAGTTTCAGACGTCGGCTGTCTGGAAGGCGACAAGTTAGGCGTGGAATGCAGATGAGCATAATTCGGACAATTTCCAGCCTGTGTACGAGTAAGAAGACCGCATGAGAGGCGAGCAGGAGTATAGGGGTATGGGACTTGCGAAGCGAGGGTACTTCAATGGTGACCCAGCTGTTGACCGGGAAAACTTCAGAGGTGAGGCACGATACCCCGACCGCAGGTGCAAAAGCATCGCGCAGCTTGCCAGCTGCTACGAGTATCCAATAGATATGCGCGCAGTGAATCGCGCAAGCGCACGGTTTTGAACAGAAAGCGAACTCTAGCTCCGCGTACGACGGCGTCGGAGGGGACCAATACATACATTACGCAGAGCATGTACAAACATCATCAGTCTGGAAAGAACAAGATCGAGCATCCTTTGCGATGCAATTTATCAAGTCGATTGCCGGTAGATCTCTCGCGCGGACATGTCTGCTCATAACAAGTCCAAAATGCCCTTGTCCGCATCACTCGCCAACAACTCGTACATGCCCTTCGGCATGATCGGTTTCCCGTTCTTGTCAGCCACGTACTTGAACGGCATGCTGATGCTCTCGTTGGGGAGGGGTTTGCCGTTGTCGTCGAGGATGTCGACGTCGGGACGGTCGACGTATTTGATTTCGCTGAGCTTGACTGGAATTGTCGTCAGTCTTGAATAGGTAGGGGTGCATGGGAGAATGCAAGGAACGTACGGCCTTGTTGCACGACCATTCTTGTGGTTCGTACGGCTGTGTCGGTGGTCATTTGTTCGGGACCGAGACGGCGTCCGGGGAACCCGAGTTTTCGTAGGTCGCCGGTGCGGTCGCGGGGTGGGTCGTCGCCTGAGATGTGTTGTGAGCAGGCATTACATTGAGAGACCGTCCGTAAGCACAGGATAGGATACCCACCAAGGATGCCTCCAAACAAAAACGCATCAAATAACTCTCCATCCTCCGGACTCAAATCCCGTTCCGCTTTCGGGTCGAGCAGACAGACTTTTAGTCGAGCTTCAGGCGTCGGGTAGATTGATTCGACGGTTCGCGAGGTTTTGCTGGTAGCCGGAATGTTGAGTTGTTTGGCGGTGTCGAAGGAAGGGGTCAGGCCGGAGAGGAGGAAGTGGGAGTTGGAGGCGAGGGATTCTTCGGAGATGGTGTTGTATTCAAGGCCCTGCCAGTCTTCGAGTTCGGGGTCGAGGTGTTCGACGATGAAGGTGTGTTTTGGGGGTTGTTGGGAGTTAGCCATTGTGGATGATTTGGAAGCGTATTTGGGTGGAGGCGTGTTTAATGTTGTTACTGCGAAGTGTTGTCGACGTTCGCTTCGATTGATAGATGTCGTCGAACTTTTTATGCAGGCCGGAAGAAGGATAAGGTTTAGGGAGCGGAGGAGCCGAGAGTCTAAATGATGAGCTTAATTGTGCTTTGAATAGGTGTCGTCTAATTCGCCAATGCTCGATTTGACTGCCGAGGACGGCGGTCCCTAGGAGGTAGTCGACATAATTATTCTGTATACTCTTCTCCTCTGACGACAACAACAATCCCCTCTCAAGATGTTGGCCGCGAGGAGGATAGCCGTGCCGCGTGGTCGGTCGACCCTTCCATCACTCCCCGCTCCTCTCCGGCAACAAGTCCAACGAAGTCTCGCGACCGCCGCCGACCAATCCTCCACGCCCGCCGCCAGCGATGTCGCTTCACGCACTCCCCCATATCCCAAACTTCTCAAGCGACTCTCCGCTGTGCGACGAATCCTCCCGTCCCGACCTCTGACGCTCTCCGAGAAGATCCTATTCTCCCACCTCGACAACCCCGAAGAATCTCTGCTCGAGGGCACCAACAATGGCTCGGACATCCGCAGCAATGCGACCCTCAAGCTCAAGCCCGATCGGGTCGCCATGCAAGACGCAAGTGCACAGATGGCATTGCTGCAATTCATGAGCTGCGGGATGCCTACAACAGCCGTGCCAGCTTCGATCCACTGCGATCACATGATTGTTGGCGAGAAGGGAGCCGATCTGGATCTGCCAAACAGCATCAAGGGCAACAAGGAGGTCTACGACTTTTTGGAGAGTGCGGGAAAGAGATATGGTATTGAGTTCTGGCCGCCCGGTGCGGGCATCATTCATCAGACTGTTCTCGAGAACTACGCTGCACCTGGCTTGATGATGCTCGGCACGGACAGCCATACACCGAATGGAGGAGGACTGGGTGCTATTGCGATTGGTGTGGGTGGAGCTGACGCTGTCGATGCTCTGGTCGATGCTCCTTGGGAGTTGAAGGCGCCGAAGATTCGAGGAGTACGGTTGGAAGGCCAGCTGAGTGGGTGGGCGACACCGAAAGATGTCATCCTTGCGTTGGCAGGGAAGTTGACCGTACGAGGTGGCACTGGATATATCACCGAATACTTTGGACCTGGTGTCGCGACGTTGAGCTGCACGGGCATGGCTACTATTTGCAACATGGGGTAGGTTCTTCACAGCTATTGCTGTTCGATCTCCTTCACTAACACACCCTTTACAGTGCCGAAATTGGAGCCACCACATCGATCTTCCCTTACACATCCTCGTCCCACGGTCCGTATCTCAGGTCTACACACCGAGACTCTATCGCAGAACAGGCCGATACCATCGCCTCTTCTCCTGGTCCTCACAACCTCCTCGCCGCCGACTCCGACTGCCAATACGACGATGTCGTGACGATCAACCTGTCTGATCTCGAGCCGCACATCAATGGGCCGTTCACTCCGGATCTCTCTACACCACTGTCCATGTTCAAGGACACCGTTGAGAAGAATCAGTGGCCGAAGACATTTGGTGCGGGATTGATTGGCAGCTGCACGAACAGTTCATACGCCGACATGACTCGCTGCGAATCGTTGGTCCAACAAGCGTCTGCTGCTGGACTCAAGCCGAAGGCCGATTTTTTCATCACTCCCGGCTCTGAGCAGATCCGTGCAACCCTCGCCCGGGACGACACCCTGGTTACCTTCACCGAAGCTGGTGGACTCGTTCTTGCAAATGCCTGTGGACCTTGCATCGGCCAGTGGAGCCGTACCGATGGCGTGAAGAAGGGCGAGAACAATGCCATCTTCAGCTCTTACAACCGCAACTTTCCCGCCCGCAACGACGGCAACGCCAAGACGATGAACTTCCTCGCCTCTCCAGAGCTGGTCACTGCCATGTCCTACGCCGGCCGAACTGACTTCAACCCAATCACCGACTCTCTCACCACACCCAGCGGTGAGACCTTCAAATTCGACCCACCCACCGGCATCGACCTCCCCTCCGCAGGCTTCGCCAGTGGCAACCCGCTCTTCCGCTCTTCCGCCCAACCCCTCCCATCCCCAACGCCGAGGTCTCAGTCGCCGTCTCCCCCACCAGCACTCGCCTCGCCCTCCTCGAACCTTTCGAGCCCTTCCCCGACTCTGAACTTCAAGGCCTCAAAGTCCTCGCCAAAGTCAAGGGTCAATGCACAACCGACACCATCTCCGCCGCCGGTCCCTGGTTGAAATACAAAGGCCACCTCCCCAACATCTCCGAAAACACCCTCATCGGCGCCCTCTCCGCCGATACCAACGAAGTCAACTCCGTACGCGACGTCGACGGTAGCGTCCACACCATCCCCGAACTCGCCTCGAAATGGAAGTCCCAAGGTCAAAGCTGGCTCGTCGTGGCCGAACACAACTATGGCGAGGGTTCCGCGCGCGAGCACGCGGCTCTCCAACCGAGGTACCTCGGTGGCAAAATCATCCTCACGAAATCTTTCGCCAGGATCCACGAGACTAATTTGAAGAAGCAGGGTGTCGTGCCGTTGACGTTTGCGGATGAGAAGGATTACGATCTCTTCGAGGGGTGTGATGAGGTTAGCACGGAGGGGTTGAGAGATGTGTTGGAAGGTGGGGACGGGGAGGTGGTGTTGGTAGTGAAGAAGAGAACTGGAGACGTGCATCGGGTGAAGGTGAAGCATACGATGAGCAAGGATCAGAGGGGGTTTATTTTGGCGGGTAGTGCATTGAATTTGTTGGCGAAGAAGGGGGCGGGAAAGGCGTAGGGGGGAAGTAGAAAGTATCGTAAAGAATGAGCGATGGTCTGGCTGAGAAAATTAGAGGAATAGAGCTGTACAGTACACTGCTCGTGAGTCGAAACCTTGTCTTCATATCGCATTTTTGGGTCAGTGTCCTGCACGTCTGGATGATGCTGCTTGCCAAGGGCTTCCCGAGTCTCGCATGATCAGACTTTTATATTCTGAAAAGTATCTTGGTGAAGCAAAGCGGGCGCGTCTCTCACTGCCATTCATCATGTCTGCGCCGTACGCCTGCGCCATAGTCTCACTGTGTCGTCACGGCCGTCATCCAGCGTCCCCCTATAATTCTACTCGCATAGTTTCGTCCGTCCCGCGTTCTTTGCAGCCGTATACCCATCCCCTGCAAAGCACCCGCGCGATTCCCAGAACCTGGCATCATGGAAGCAAAAATCCCGCCGTATCAAATGTCCCGATTGTCCCTCCCATTCACCGTTCCCGACATCTCTCCCATCACTGCCGTATTGGCACAGCATTCTCCTCCGCGTCTTGCACCTGTGCGTCCGTCGCACCGCTGCGGTCGCTATCCTCCTGCTCATCCACGCTCATGCCTCGGTGCAAAATCGACGCCTCTTTGACGGGACTGCCGGATTGTAGACCGCCGGGAGTTCCGGGGTGTAAAACTGGGGCGCCGGCGCCGCTGGGGCCGGAGAAGGAGCCGCGTTGGCCGTCGGGTGGGGTGCTGCCGGTGGGTGGGCCCGAGGAGGAGGTGCCGGAGGAGTTGGACTGGGTTTGGGAGAGGTGGGGGATGTTTTCTGGTCTTGGGGTGGGTTTGTTAGATTGGACATGTTCTTTGAGGAAGACCCGGTGAGGTGATGGGAATGACTTACGTGGGGTGTTCACGTCCCAGGCCTCCTCCCAGTGCGCTGGTGTCTGCTTTGCCGGCTTTGGAGAGCGCGTAGTCGCCCGAGTCGAAGTACTTGCGCTCGGAGAGTTTCTTGGTGAGGAGGTCTTTTTTGTTGGGGAGTTTGCCGTATAGGCGGAATAGTTTCTGTTCTTCTTCGTTCAGGCTCTGGGTAGAGGGATGGTCGTCAGTAGGAGCTCGCAGAATGGTTGACACATTTTCGAGAAGGATGCTGATACTGTACATACGTTGATGTCCACCTTGTTCTTCTGGTGAGGATTGAGAGCCATCTTTCAAGTCTCCTATCTCTTGACAGTGCTGTATGGAATGTAGCGTCGACTGAGCTCCGCTCCACAAGTTGTCAAACTTCTCGCAGTCTTCGTTCGTAAGCCTTCACGTAGGATCTGGTTCGATCAAACAGCTTTATTGCTCAGAGTTCGCTCGCGGGTCGTTCAATGACCTTCGGAAGCCCTCGTCGCTTGCGTAGCCGGGGAGCGATTGAGCCAAAGAAAGCCTGAGAGCTGATGTCTTTGTCTTCGGCAAGCAGTCGGGAGGCAATTGGACGCGGATCCGACTCTCCTTGCAATTGACGTAGTGGAGGGTGTGACTCCGGACTTTGATCGAGTGAAGGCAGGTTCAGGAGGTGATGTTATGTTTGGAGAGTGTTTGGAGGGTCGACGGTACCAGAGCTCTGCTTTCCCCGTGATCAGTGATGTCGGGACCGACCGCATCTACCGTCGGGAGTGGCCGTCCCAAGAAGCTTAATCAGCGAGAGGCTTGGGGCAGTGTGCTGTGTGGCCATGTCGTCGTCAGTGGTCACCCTCGCACCTTAACTACTGAATGCACACAATTGCCACATGCTGCGTCAAGGGAAGAAGCGAGACACCGTCCATGCGAGTCGTTCGATCCGCCCGCGACCCGGCGACTGGGCATTGGCTGAAGCAGGCGATCAAGGAGCTTCTTCGTACTCGATCAGCTTGGTCAACATTTACCTGACGGGGTTCAGCGTCGACGTCTTCTACATCTACATTGTAAGAGTCGACACAGCGGACCAGTCGGTCTTCGCAGAGGCACCGCAACGCCGAGCAGGGACCGGATGAGGACAGCGTTGAGTTGTATAGTGACTACGCTGGCAGTTCCCTCCATGCGACGTTTCACAGCAGTCATCAAGGCGGAGGTGCCTTTGACGCTTCGTTGGTTGTCTTCGCCTGCGAGCCATTGAGCATGCAATCGGACTCCGCTACTGCGGTAGCCAATGTGCAGCTTGCGGCCTTCAGAGATGGTAAAAAGGACGTTCATTCGCACATGGGCCATTTGCGTGGGCGTCAGGAGAGAGAAATTACTTGGGCTACCGTGTCCTGATCGCCTTGTGCGCTGCAAGACAGACCGGCCGGGCTCCTTGGTGTAAGTTTCTGTAGGCTATCTTTTCGCTTAACGACATGTTCGCTCAATGAGCTGTAATGATACCAAGCTGAATGACAGTTGAATCCCGCGGAAACCTGCACAGGTTTGCAGAACAGAATCCAGTTGCTTCAGCTGCACAATCACGACCTCAATCCAGACGTCCCGAGCCTCTCGCCTCTTCGTCATCGTGAACTGCTGGCTCTGCCGCCCAGTTGTGTGGCTGGCAATACCAGCCCTAGTACTGTGCGAAATCGTGATCGCTGAAGCCTTGATATCGCCGACCTCAATTGGTCCTGCCCTTGTAATGCTTCTGCGGGCCCAGCTTGGTCCGGATTCCGTGCTGACACTTTGGGCATGCCTGCTTGTCGCAGCTCGGACATTCCAGCAAGTAAGTCCAGACGTCACCACAGTCGGGGCAAGCTTTTCTTCCTTCCACCTTATCCCACCAGCCGTGGTGCCGGCATGCCGATTGCCTGCTGGCGAGCTCGTGGGCGAGCCTCTCAAACGTCCTCCGCTGCTCCGCCTGCCTTGGGTGCTCTTCAGCCTCCTTTTGCCGTTGTTGCGCTCGTTCGTTCTCACGTTTGTACAGATCGGCATACATCTTGCGCTCTCTTGCCTCCACTTCTTCCGCCTCGCGCGCCCGTCGTGCAGCAGCAGCGGCTCTCAGTCTTTCCGCCGCCTCTCGCTCTGCGTTCTCACGAGCCAATCTTGCTGCGATTGTAATCCTCTCTCGGTCCTGTCTAAGTTTCTCCTGCTTCGCCGCGATCACGTTCTTCAGGCGTACGATATCTTTTTCGTTCATCTTGTTCGATGTCTCGACAAGTTCTCTGGCTTTCTCCATGTCTTCTTGAACTTGTTTCAACTTCGCTTGCTCGAGCTCGAGCTTTCTTCCCTTCAGATTCTCCTCCATCATCCTTTCCTGCTTATCTCGCTCCTTGCGAGAAATTTCCTCTTCACTCTCCTCTGCCTTTTTCTTATACAATGGCGAGAGGATGCTTCTCACCCAGCCCTTTTCCCACGCCTCAGCAGCTTTCTCCGCATCGCGAATGTCTTTGAGACTCTGAAGACGCTCATTCAGCTTTTCGATCACTTCTGCTTGCTTTGCCATCTTGCCTGCAAAAATCAATTTGCTTTTCTGCCACCGCGCCTCGCGTTCCACCTTCAACTTCTCAAGCGCAGCGATCTGCTCTTGTTCGCTCAACTGCTTTGGTTCCGGCGCCGGTGGAGGAGGGCTTGGTCTGGGGGTCTGCTTAGGGGGGTTGGGTTGCGGTGCTTGTCTGGACGATGATGGCTTTGCCGAGTCGGCAGGTTTGGAACCTTGCGCTCCAGCGTTTGCTTGCGCGGGACGAGTCTTGCGCAGAAACGGGTACATACAGTCGTACTGCCGGCGCAGTGAATCATCCATCAACGTCTTGTACGCTTCGCCTAATTTCTGGAAAGCTTCTGTCGCATCATGCTTTTTGTTGCGGTCGGGATGTATCTTGAGCGCCAGACGGCGGTAGGACTGAGTGATCTGCTGTGTCGTTGCATCTTGCTCCACATCGAGAAGCAGGTAGTAGTCCTCTGTCGCGGGCGGTGGCGCCATATCTGCGCAGTAGGTGTTGTTGTGCTGGACCCGGTGAAGGGGAAAGATTTCGGCGTCGCCGTGGCATGCGGTGTGGCGGTTGCGCGAGCTCTTGACCCCGTTCCTGCCCGTTCCGTCTGTCTGAGACTTATGTGGTTCTCAGGCAGACTGTCTTCAAGGACTTCACTTCCGTCCAGCATGTTCGCATTTCCTGTAGTGTTCCCGCATCTCAAAGCAGTCCATGGATTTCTCCGGCTCTCTTATTCAAGAATCAGTTCGCCCAGGCGTCCACATCCATGGGAACCGAACTGCGCACAGGCGTCTCGATCGTGGCGGTCGATAGCATATGACTGCTGATTGGGCGTGCAGTGAGAACGTGTCATCAGCCATGCTCAACCCCTCCGTCTGTATCCCGTGCAGCGACCTCCTCTTTCACCCAGATCCCAATACTATCCGCAGCAACTCTCGCGCTACTTAAATGCCTCTGGAAGAATCCCTGTAGCTGACTGGGCGTGAGAACATTCTCAGGAACCTCCTTCGCAAAATCATCCGCCAGCATCCTCAACCTCGCCATCGACACATGCCTATCCAAGCTATCCTCCAGCCCACCAGAAACCTGCGTCCCGCTCAACAAGTCGGGCGAGAACATGCGCATGAACATCTCTTTCGCAGACGCCTGGCTGATGTTCCCAAGGAAGACCTTGAAATCAACACGTCCCGGCCTGACCAAAGCAGGATCCAATAGCTCAGGTTTGTTGGTCGTCATGATAACCAGCCTTCCTTCCTGCGACCCAACTCCGTCAAGCACATTCAGTAACCCAGAAAGCGTCACATTCGACAGCGTGCCGGAGGTCTCGCTGCTGCTGTCAGTAAGATGCCGTTCTTGACCTCGCTCCCGACCAGACCAGACTGCATCAATGTCTTCGAGCAGGACGATGCATCGCGGTGGAATTTCTTGAAACATTTGCTCGAGATCGGCATCGTTCGCAATGCTGGGAACCTTGACTTCGTAGAGATCCAGGCCGAACTCGCCGGCGAGAGCAGTGCTGAGTGAGCTCTTACCGGTCCCAGGCGGGCCATACAGAAGATACCCTCGACGGTAGGGGATGCTACGGCTTTGGTACAGCTTCCTTGTTCGGGCATCCAGATAGCTCCGGATATCCTCCACCAACGCCCGCTTGACGCCTTCGTCGAAATGCACCGTCTCCAGACCTCGGTGCGGTTTGCGGTATTTCGGCTTCCATGACATGCCGTACCGATCGCGGCAGTAGATAATTACGTAGAACTGCGCTTTCTTCTCCGCTTCCTCACGGCACGCCTGGACAAAGTCTTGAATTGGGTCTGAGGAACGGCCTAAGCAACGAAGGGTCAACTCCTCGCCTCCTATCCCATCATACGTCGGATCGCCCATCGATGCACTGAAGCTTTCCATCGATCGTGAGACGGCAAACAATGATCTCCCATACCAGAACCATGCGGACTCCCAATGCGGCAAGTACTGAATCGATAGTTGCGCTTTCTTCAACGATGCGCCCGGATCTATATCCCTCCCAACTTCCGTCCGGACGGTGTGGAAACGAAAATTCCGTGGCTGAATGACATGCTCGAGGACCCACGCGCTGACGCTGCGGTTGATTGGGTCGCCGGCTGGAATAGTTATGGATGCAATGAAAAAGCGTTGGATCCAGGCAGAGAGATGGCTCGCAGTGCTGTGAACGAATTGCCAGGCTGAGGGCAGGAGGCTGGCGATGGCGACGATTGATCCATAGTGCGTGAAGTCGAGATCAGATATTCTTTCTATGAGTGTTGATCGCAGGACAGCGAGGCTGTGGAGTGGACGAATGGTTGTCGCACCGCCGGCGTGGAAAGCCATGAAGACAAGATGGTCAGACCATTGAAACGAACAAAAATCTGTACAGACGAAGAAGAAAGATGCAACGCGCCGGGAATGAGTGTGAAGATGACTGTGCCGAGATCGAAAGGTCGTTCTTTCCGGAGGAAAGCCCATTTTTTCGATACGTAGACTATTGGCATCGTGCGCACACTTTTGTCACGAGGAAGATGTGCCCCCTTGAACTGACCTTTGCACGACACAAACCAGAACTCACCTCCTATCTTGAAGTCTGTTTCAACCCAAGAAGATCAAGGACAGCCGAACGACTGAAGAGGACAAGGCAGTCCTGCTACGTGGACATCTCTGCGAGTTCCTGCAAGAAGTCTTTCGGATTTTGACAAGAGACTCAAGGCAAAGATATCGCTGCCAGTGACTCGTTGACGAAACGGGCGGACCTGTGGCTATCGCTTGACGCTACAAGCCCTCCTCTCGACAAGACTGCCAGCTGCCAGAACAACGCTCGTTCAACATGGACCCTCCGGCCGTCAAAGCCTGCCTCTTCGACATGGATGGTCTGCTCCTCAACACGGAAGATCTCATCACTTCTTGTATCAACATCATTCTCCGCAAATATGGCAAATCGGACTTGCCCTGGTCTCTCAAAGCACGTATTCAGGGCCGTACAGCTGGGGAGAGCGATGAGATCCTCCTAGACTGGGCACAACTACCAATCGACAAAGAAGAGTACAAGAGGCAACAGAAGATTCTCCATGATCGCATCTTTCCGACGTCCGAGCCCCTGCCAGGAGTAGTTGCCTTACTGCAACAGCTGGATACTATATCTGACATCAGCTTAGCCTTGGCGACCAGTTCAACAAAGGCCATGTTCAAGACGAAGACTGCCGGCTGTACGAGTCTATTTGACTGCTTTCCGAAAGACTGCCAGGTTCTGGGCGACGATCCTAGAGTAGAGCATCACAAGCCAGCTCCGGACATCTATCTTCGTGCGCTTGCGTGTGTGAATGATAGGCGGGCAAAGGTGCATGGTCAATATCTGGTGAGCGCAGCGCAATGCTTGGTGCTTGAGGACTCCATTCAGGGAGTCGATGCTGGAAGGCGGGCAGGTATGCAGGTCGTGTGGATACCGCACCAAGGTTTGCTGGAGGAGATCCTGCAGGGAGATGTTGCGAACGACGATGTTCGGAAGCACTTCCAGGAGGTCTTCGGCCTGGATGTTAATGTGCCTATCTGCGGCTTGGACATTTCGGCACTGGCAAATCACATTCAAGGAGCCACCAAGGGCTGGATTCGACTCCTGCCATCCCTGGAGGACTTTCCATACTCACAGTGCGGTCTGTTGACATGACGGGATAAGCTAGCCGATGAAGCATCATGCATGCGATTCGAGCCATTGCACCTGACTCCTTGCAGCTGGCCGACCTGGAGCGGCTTTCATTGTATGCCAGAACCTTCCGACGGACACAAGAGTCAAGTTGAAGCATCACACTGTTGACATTTAGCTCTGCATGATTGAGTATAGATCTGACCGAGGATTAAACCGGGGAATACACGAACACTTTCAGGCAGGCACAAGCGACACCTTTACTCCTTTTCGGGGAAACACGGTGATCGCCAGACTCTCCACCCACGGCCCGTCGTCCTCGCTCTTCAACACCTGGAATTCTTGCGCCATGCGGACAAGAATGTACCCGGCTTCCGTAAGAGCGTATTGCTGGCCGGTGCAACTCCTCGGTCCGCCATTGAAAGGAAGGTATCCCCACTGAGGTCTCAGCTCATCGTTCTCCCAACGCTCTGGACGGAACTCGTCAGCGTCTGACCCGTATATGTCTTTACGGCGATGCATAGCATGCACGTTCCAGGCGACGACATTTCCCCTTGCAACAAAGACGGGCGAGCGACCATCGATGCCACCGCCATGTGGCAGCACCGTATGACGGACTGCCTGCCGTTCATTGCGAGGGACGACTGGGTGGAGGCGTAGAGCTGTCATTGTCAGCGAGCTCTCTGCCCCTGGGAACACGAAGCTTACATTCGTTCACGCAGCGTTGGACGTATTTCATCTGCCGAAGCTCATCGTAGCTCGGACGTCGATCGCCCAAGAATGCGACCTCGTCCCGCAATTTGGTCCAGATGGCTGGATTTTTGGCCAGCATGAAGAACAAATTGCCCAGGAGACTAGCAGTTGTATCTCGACCAGCAAGCAATAAGCTCATACATTCGTCCAGGATAACTTTGCGGCTGGTCGTTCGGGCCGCCAGCTCATGAGAGAAGATGCGTTTTGTGGAATGATGACCCGCGTTCGTGGCCGGTGCGTCGGCCTTGCGTATTGCTTCGTCAACGAATTGCGCAGCAAAGTCTCGACAGGTGCGATATGCTGCCTCTGCTTTGCGATCGCGGTATATGATGCTCAGCCTGCCGATTGTGCCTCGCACCAGCATCGACTGCTTGGCGTACTCGAAAGCACTTTCGAAGTCGGCCCCTGCGTGCTCGCCTTTCAAGTTTCCGGAAGAACGACCAAAAAGAAAATCGGTCGCAGAGTCGAGAGTGTAGCGATAGAACAGAGTCTGCAGTTCCACAACTGTTCTTCCGTCCCGCGGCAAAAGTGCCAACAAATCTTGGAACAAGGACTCCAGCGAAGCCAGATCCGCGATTTGATCTCGAGCGAAGCTGGGCCGTATCAAGGCGCGGGATCTCGCCCAAGCCTCGCCGTCCGTGTCGAAGATGCTCTCGCCAAGGAGTGGTTGAAAGACAGCCAAGCGGAAGCCAACGGCGTAATCCTTGAATTGCAGGGAGAGGACCGTCTTGATGTTCTCCGGATCTACGGTGGCAATGTACGTTCGACCCAGCTCCGTCGCCACGAACGTGTGTCCGCATCGCTCGAAGATCTCACAGCCGAGGTCAAGTAATCGATGCTGTCGTATGGCGCGGATGAGTCCAGGTAGCACATCGAGACCGAGTAGGATGCTTGTGCCGTAGGATTTCGGTGTTGGCTGGCACCTATGCACTCGTGCAAATTGGCGACATTCCCAGCGAAAGCGCAGTCGCAACCAGGCGGCATAGCCTAGTAT
Organism: Zymoseptoria passerinii SP63; assembly: GCA_000223825.2. Taxonomy (NCBI): domain Eukaryota; kingdom Fungi; phylum Ascomycota; class Dothideomycetes; order Mycosphaerellales; family Mycosphaerellaceae; genus Zymoseptoria; species Zymoseptoria passerinii. The sequence goes on from AFIY01000553.1 coordinate 123,108, forward strand.
TGCAAGTTTTGTGTACAGGAACAATGCTGTGTGCAGCGCCATGGCGTACAGCGTTGGCGTTGCAGTTGGCTTTTTCTGGCGACGGTGTGATTAGTGTGGTGTGTGAGAGAAGAAGCGCGCCACAACATATGGAGCATGGCTTGTCATCAGAGCAAATATACATACGGCAGATGATGCGGTCAGGAGGCGGGAATCGGCGTCATTCGGGCTTCAGTCATCAGCGAAGGATTCTACCCGATGAGCTCCGACCGGGACTTCTGTACCTCCAGCAGTCGAAGGGCCGAACCATTCGTTGATGAACAACCTGGCGAGCAAGCAATTGTCATGCGGCCGTAATGAATTCAACCTCAGCTCCGCTGTGCCACCAAGCTGGCAAGAGCGAACCGGAACTGTTTCGTATCCGAAGCCAGGACGAGCGATGAGCTGAAGAGAGAGGGCAGCAGCGAGTGACGAGGTCACGAAGCTCTTATGTCAACAACGGAGCAGATGTACGGAGGTACCTAAAGATGCAAGATATCTACCTGAGCTGAAGCTGAAGCCGCAAGTCGGCTCATCTAGCGCTGCTTGATTGGCGACTGAGGTAGCACAACAGTGGTGTGGAAGTGATCCTTTTGCGTCAGATACCCTGTTCGACGTGTCCGCTGCCTCGCATATCATAACCGAGGAAATTGATGTTTTGAAAGTAAGGAATGAGGATCTGAGGCCAGCAGAAAGACTGGGCAGAGCAGCCGCTCAGCTCCTCACCACGCTCCCCATCGAATAATAATGGGCGGGCGTCAAATCCATCGCGGCGGAGGGACAAGCTATCAAAGAGCAGCAATCTGGCAAACCTGGAACGTACGCTTCCTCACCATTTCTTCCTGAGGACCTTGTCTTTGCTCAGGTGTGGTCGCTTTCCCTACTGCCGCGGAAGAATCCAGGACGCCAAGTCGAGGCCTTCTGCCGCCGCCATGGAATACAAATACCCTTCTCCGGATCTTTCGTTGCAGATGTCTGCAGAAGAGCTTCAAGCGTAACAGCCATCCGGTTCACGATTGAGGAATCTCTAACCGCGAAACGAGTGTCGACATGTTGACATGACGAAAAGACACCAGTCAATTATGGAGATTTCATCAGACGCACGTTGGCTTCCCAATGCTCTGCTGTACAACTCAAGCCAATATCGAACTCGAATCTGCAAGAGGCACGCCCAAGATGCCTCTGCCCGAAAACGAACACTCCAACAAGATCGCCGGCGAACGGCGGACACCATGCGCGCGACCTTTGACACCTCTAAAGACTCCAGACCTGGTACGTAGGCTGCCCAACGCTCCGAACATCGCTTCACTTCGACAGCTCACGCCAAAGGTCAGCTATGCCGGGGTACATTCATACCCAGACCGTCTGCTCGCTACATATCCAAGGCACCAATCTTTCCTTCAGCCTCCGCGCCGCTCATAGCCCGCAACTCGACCGACACCGGATTCAAGAATCTGCCAGATACCGAAGAGGATGGCTCTCGTGGCTTCGCCGTGCGATCCCTCCTCTCCGACGATGGACACAAACACTACGATCTCATCACCAACAATGCCTTTGCCTTCATCGTCGAGCCTGGAGAAACCTCTCGAACGATTCCAGGACAGGAAAGATGGCAAGATGGATGACTTCCGCACGCCAAGTATTTCCCGTCCAAAACAGGCCCCGGCTCGTAGCTATACATTCACCACCGAGCAGTGGCACAGCGTGCACGTCTCCGTCGGTGTTTCGTGCCATGGCAGGATGTGATGAAGTACAGCAAAGCCGATGCTGCGGAGTAGAGCAAAAATCATCAGTTCGGCGACCTCAGATGGCATGACCAACGACAAGCCGACTCGCCACCGTTTGCTGGCTCACCTTGCGGAAGAAGGCGACACGACGAATGACAGTACGCAGGTGTGGCCGGAGACGAATGACTTTGTAGAGATGGGCGAAGTGGTTATCGATGGCTGGCGGGAGAATCCGGAGGCGTCTGACGGACACGGGAGGAAGCAGAGGAGGATAATCTATGATCGCATGCCGAGATATTCAAGGCATTGAGAACGGTGATGACCCTCTGGTGGCGGTCCGCACGAGTGTCTACCTGCAGAGCGGACTGATCAGAAGGAAGGAAGGTGGTGTCATGTCGAGGCCGGAGGATGACAAGACGTGTCCGTTTCTGTCGTTGTGAGATTTTGACGTCCTTCGCAAGTCGGGACTGTGCGGGAAAGAAGGGCAGGGGAAGAGGGGGAAACCACCTGCCCTCTTGGAATCCAAAGCTCCTGATCGTATGTTGACGGGCTAGCGTCACGTCGATGGTACGAAGAATGTGTTTGATCGTACATCTGACCCATGGCTGATCCCTCACCTTTCTGACTTGGACGCAGTTCGTTGCATGGTAACGACAGAGTGAACCATCAGTAGACCGGGATCACCAAGTTATAGCAAGCGCACATCCCCGGACCATTCCACGACCGAAGCTACCATACCGCCAAATCGCCTGCGGAGTTGAGGCGAAGGATCTCATCCAGCCACCTTGCTCGAGTTGGCTTTCAATACGATCGATATCTCCGAACAACCACCAAGTCTCTTTCGAGGATCTCCACAATGGAGTATACTCGTCTCATCTTGTTCGTCTCATCTTGTGCCACTCTCGGCTTGCTCTCGAACACCATCTCCTGATTCCCACTGCCATCAGCGAAATCGTTCCTGTGTTGATTCTTTCGATTCGATCAATGCCTCCTCATACCTCGATGTCGAAGCTTTCCCTCCTCCTCTTCGCATCAACCTGCTCTGCGCTGTCCAGCTCTAAGCCAACCAATTCGCGATTCGCCAGATCGGATTCGACCGCGGACAACTCGTCCGAGCGATGGACACAGCAGGAGCTGTCCCTACGAGTCGAGGATAGCACAAGTCAGGTGACAAGCGAAGCGACACAAGTCGGTGGTGACAGCCTCATGCCTTCGACGTTCGGTGCCTCTACCTGCGGGGTTGCTCGATCGTATGGAACGAAGGGAGTGTCGCGTCAAAGCCTGAGGACCACAACATGTCAATTTGATTGCCTGATCTTGTGAGGTGGGAATGTGGTCGCATATGCATATGTGCTCACTGCTAACGCATCCTCAGACCCGGCTGAACTGCCGGTGGCAGCGCGGCTTATGCGCTTACACTTCATTGGAGTTGGCGAATCCCGAGGAATGCTTCTTCCTTGTCCTTCACGGCAGTCAGCCAGGAGAAGTTTTGCCCGTGACTCACCTTCGTGGTCCGCCGGGTATCTCCCTTTTGTTCATGAAAGCGAACTACACGGCTCCTTCAATTAATACACTTCGCTGCAGCTGCTTTGAGGAACTTTGTGCTGCATTAGCGATCTTGCGAACATTCACCTGCGAATCGACGCTAAATCTCAATCTCAACGTCACCTCCTGAATTCGGGCAAGAGCAAAATCGCCCCATGCAGATGGAGATGCTCGGAGATCATGCGCCGTGATGTGCTCCTCAGGCTGGACGGAGGATGTTCAGGCCTGGATTGGAGTTACCCCGCACTTCGGAAATCGAATTTGCCCCACCGCGCAAAACATTCACTCACGCGCTTTGCAGAACAAAATAGGAAGGCACGATGTTTATTCGTAGCCAGATGTGCTAACATGTTTCAATCGCTGTTCAGCAATGCAATCGAGCATTTTGTGCTCTTCAAGGTGACTCCAGTCTGCACCGATGGGCCAAGAAAGGTCAACATGGTCGCCCAGGCCAAAAATTGATTCGAGCTCATATCTCGTACTCTCGGGCTCAAAATACTATTGAATCAACGCTCAATTGAGCAAAAAGAATGACTCTCTGACGGGGAATCGAACCCCGGTCTCCCGCGCTCGTATTGCATGGCAATTGACAAGCTGGGAAGTTGTTAGCAAAGTAATGGAATAGGTAAGCGGAACGATCCACACCGCACGTACCGGAAATCATGACCACTAGACCATCAAAGAGCAGTTGTCATGCCGACGACTTTAATGTTACCAATTATATCCTCCATGACTATAATTGCCGTATGCGGGCTACCTCCCAGCACTTGTGCAAACTTGTCTTTGAATCCTTCGTTATTTCTTGGCCGATATGTTTTGTCTCTGCATTAATCCTTTGCGAGCGGAGATCAGTCACGACTTACGTCCACCCCGAATAGAGTCTGGCTCCCCAGAGACTCCCACGACATACGCTATGCCCAATGGTTAGATCTCTAGCTGATAACAAGTCCTATGAGCTGTGGTTGTCTTCGACAGGAGGGCACGACGGTCGACTGGCTCTACTACCTGTTAACGCCCAGACGCTTGATGATCAAGACTAGATGTCAGGAAAGGCAGGGAGGAGCGAATGGCGCTCGTTGACGACTATCAGGAGCCGGCCCATGACGATCAGTGTCGATCTCCCGACGCCATTCAACAAGAGCTCATCGGAGGCTTAACAAGAGCGGATCCCTACTAATTGCCCAACACTGTGATTGACCAGACTATGGCCGATTCAACTTCAAGTCCCAAAGGCATTTCCGAATCAGACCATGAGCAGGGCTTCAGCCATGATGCTCCCATCACGGACGAGCGATGGGAGGCGATGGCAGCCAATCCGCACAACTGGTCGACGGGGAAAAAGTGGTTTCATATTGTCGCCGCGTGCTTCTTCAACACGTGGATGTAGGTTGACTATCGTGCCTCTGGCCCCGTGACGACTGACACATGCCTAGGACTATGAACGGCGCCAGCTACATTGCCGGACGAGAGTATGTTGCTGATTCTGTGAACGTGGGGACGGCATTGAGCATCTTTTCTGCCTCCATGAACATAGGGTCGACTTCCCAAATTCGAACAACAAGGGGATTTTCGAAGCGAGGTGTAGAACGGGGGCCGCGATTGTCAATTTAAGTCTAAGGGGGATCGTGGAGTCGGTGTTGCTGATTGTATTCTGGCAGTTGTACTATCGCGCATAGAGTGGTTTATGGATGAACTCAAAATCAATCAATGCCATTGGTATTCTTCTTCTGCTTGAACTTCCGCATATTGGCTCCACCACTCCTCGCTTACCTCGTCCTTTTAAGCCGGAATGACCAAACTCCAAGCTTTCTCTTCTTGCTCCTGCTCATCTTTCCATTGGCGTAGTTGCTTTCCGAGCCATGGAGCGAGCGCCTTAAGAACTCTGGCAAGCTGCTCCATTGGCGTCTCGATGACTTTGCCAGTTTCCCAGCCACCGCTGCCTCCAGTACCAATTCCAGTGCTCTTCAAGCGTTCTTCATCATCGTTGCCAGTCCAAAGTTCGACAGGCTTCCGTATACATATTGACAGGATGGCAGAACGTGCCGGTTGATAGAACCGGGCGTTCGGGATCAAGGTGATCTTATCTGCATCCGGGTGGCTGTATCGAGGAGGCCGATCAAAGTACGATCTGGACAGGCTCAAGTTGCTGGTCCTTAGGATTACTGCTGATTCCGGCGCTCCGAAAAAGTCTCCAGTTCTCGCCGCAGTCAATCCGTACTCTCCGAACAGCTCCAGACAGCGGGGATCCCACTTTTGATACTGGCGTGCCTTGCGGAGGTCTCCCATAGCTTCATCACTGGATGGCCAGAGAAGATACCTTGTCAGTTTCCTTACGATCCGTGCCCAATTTGCCTCTATTCAGCTCAACACTGATGCCACGATTGACGTAGTCCGCGATTCATATTGCACGGATGTCAACATCTTGTCTTTCTAGTCTCTCGAGCAGGGCATCCCATACCGGCTCGTAGACTACTTCCTTCGGCATGCCAGACGCCGGAGCAGCGATAATTGTTACATCGCCTGGCCGAGCAGGACGCAACGGTGTATATTGCTTAACGCTCAGGTGGGGTTCCTCCTCTTGACTCTCCGATGTTGCTCGGAAGTAGTGTCGAACATGCTGACCAGGGACTATATGTTCAGTGCATTTAAGGTGTGCTCTTGACATGGCTGGAGATAACCGGAAAGAGCAGTATGTATTTTAATAGAAGAGAAGACGCAGAAGCTAATCCTAGAGGCAGCTTCCTCGAGATGCCGTTGGTAGGCTGAGCCCAACAATGTTGTCATCCCAATTTCTACCGATATAAGCCTCGTCAGATGTGTAATCGCCTGTAGACCACTATTTTTAACGACTACTGGGACCCGCAGCCTGTCGCGGTGCATGGGAGCGGGCGTAACGTTATAAAACCAGGACTTAGAAGTAAATACCTACAAAAATTACTCAAGAAATATCTAGCTAGAAATACGAAGCAAATTTAAGCTAGCTAGATATACTAGGCTTAGTTGGGTAGTACTAGAATAGGAGCTCAACTGTCCCTTCCTGTTTAATATTAATTTGATATTAAT